>JAXIVJ010002394.1:0-50000 GCA_036785665.1 Chirona hameri
TAGACAGAACATTTAAACAACACAGAAGTAGCAATGATTGATGAAGAAAAAAAATTAAAGATGAGAAAATAATTTTTGATAGGTGGTATTTTCCACTCATTTTTACGAAAATTTAAACACTGATGTGACCAGAAAACCTGTATTTTTAACCATCAGTGACCATCAAACCATTAACCTGTTACAAGACGATAAATTCAACAAGACGAGCCTCGATCACGGTGTGGTTTGAACGAAATAATAATAAATGCCCTATAAAGCACAACGAAATAATCACGGTCATGAAATACCACGGTAGATAAATGAAATACGTTAATGGCGCATCGTTATTCGCAAAATACGAGCGCTTGCTGGTCAAGACTTGCGGTGTAATATTGTTGTCCTCAAGACATGTGCCCAATGTGGACACGGACCAATCAGCGTTGAGCTCTCGTGGGAGCTCAATGAGAAGAGCGCTGAGTATATCTTAGACAGTGTTATACCACCTTTTTCACATGTCAGATGCTCTTGAATTTCAGTTTTTTTACATGGCCAAATATTTGTCATTCATATTTAGTTAATTTAGACTAACGAGTCCGATTTGATAGATATATCGGACACATAACTTTGACGGTATGCACCTGGTTACCTGGTGTTTGAGACAAAGAGTACAAGGATTCTCACTAGCTATTTACGCCTAAAAACGGCGGTCTTCTCAACAAAAAATGGTACCATTGGCATCAGGAAGGCAAGCACTTTCCTTTCATACCATTTAATTGATCATTTAACCTTTTAAAAGAATGATTATGTGCATAGTCCTTGTTCTCAACGAATACCAGGTACCATGAGGTTTTCCGTCAAGGGGAAACCACAAGGTACTTATAGAGGCAAGTACTCAGCAGTGTAATATTATGCTCATCTATTCTGAAGGAAGATCAGGAGACATTTTCAGCGCAGAATGCCTCGTGAGGGCGGCTGTTTCCATGTGGTTCGCTATTTTTGGTTTGTGTAGTGCTGTCTATGGCAGTGTGTGATTATTGAGTCAGATTGGTAGGTGCTTAGTTTGTTTGTTTCTTTTGGGCTATTTTTAACACCGCTGGCTGACGCTGTTCGAGATAAGCGACATGGACTCTGCCTTAACCCAGCATTGACTGGGGTCTCAGCAGAACACCATTGACGGGGGGTCGTTAAACGCCCCCGTGGTTAGCTTTCAAACCAATAATCGCAGCGAGACGCGCAAGACGGCAATCGAAAGCTCTCAATGAGACGAATCTAAAGCATACTAAAAAATGTCAAAGTTAGGTCAAATGTCAGGTCACGGTCAGGTCGAAGGTCGAAATTGGCGTATTTGAGTTTATGGGCCATACTTTCCATCCAAAGCCTTCGATTGCGACCAGTTTCACCCAAAGTGCTGCCAAAGGTATGATACACATCCTGCTTGTGCTAAAGTGAGATTGTTGGTCAAGGTCAGGTCACAAAAGGTCACTATGCTAAAAATATCTACGAAAGTCATGCAACACATGTTTTTAGTTATTTTCCACATATAATTTGATAATGATAGTCATTTTACCACCTGACTTCATTTACGTGAAGTAAATGTCAATGTCAGCTGTCAGGTCAAGTTCAACCTTCAGGTCACCGAAGGTCAAATTTTTGTATTGATAAATCTAAACAAAAAAAGGCATGTTGCTAGACCAGTTTTGTCTCAGAAATACAGTGGTGCCATTTATTTGTCCGTTTCTGGTCAACAAAAGCCAATAATTTTTTTTTTTAATATGTTATGAGGTACCCCATACTTTTGATGCCATAAGTCAGTCAAAAATGGTGATATCATTCTGAAATTTGGTATGGTTCTCTGACATATATTCCTGCTTTTTTAATATCTTTGAAAACATTGATTTTGTTGGCATTTCCCCACCAGTTTTTCTTTTGGGGGGGGGGGGGGGGGGGGTCAAAACCAAAAATGTCGAAATTTTTAGATAGCTATGTTGTAGCTCTTATTTGCCTTTTTTGACGTTTTTGTATTGCATTTTGCTTCAAATATGGCATTTGCACGGTCTGTTACATTTTAGCTGATTTTGGTGTAAAACTCGTGTGTAGTGACGTTACAAAATTCGATATCACTCGAATTTTGGCGACGAAATTGCTTTATTTTTCACAGAAGACGTAAACATGATTGAGAAGAAGGTACCCAAAGTTTCACCAATGGCGTTGATAGCGCCATTGGTTTTTGAGCTATTACGAAAATTCATCAGTTCAACGCCCCTCCCCCCCCCCCAGTCAATGGTGGGTTAAGGAAGAGCTGTGTTTGGACTTTGGGCCTATGTCTACTGTATAGCTAATGAGTTGTCTGGATTAACCCATAATTTGTGATCAGTTTGTTCTCAGACAGAAGACTGCATCATACATCATGTTTATATTTAAAACATAAATATGTTCATATGAAACATGCATTGGAATAACACAATGTAGGCGCTGGCACTTCAGGGGCGTTTAGATTGATAGGGGCACCCCCCCCCCCTGCCTAAGGTTTTTCGAGGATAGCTTAAAAAAAACGGAAGCGCGCGGCGCCGCCGTTTTTGGCATCAACAGCTGTTGATGCATCAATTGCCCACATATTGTAATGTTTTTTTTACCACGTGTCAGGTCACCAGACCAGGTCACGTGACCCCACCTCCAAAAAAAAAGTGTGCGGTATTTTCACAGCCAGTTTTTTGCCGATCGATTTCGTACTTACAGGATTTCATAAGGGCAATGGTACCTACAATTCGTTTATCTCGGATTTTCGATATCGGTGACCTAAGGTCGGGTCAATTTCGTGACCTCCCCATTATAAGTCAATGGGGAAATATTCAAATGCTTCCTATTCTGAGGATACGCGTGATATCAGCCCAATTACTTCTGAATCATGTTATCATGGGCCATTCTTGAAGACCCAGGTGCAATTTTTTTCAGTGACTCCTACAGGGTCAGCTGAGGTCATCCGAGGTCACCAACACTTGTTTGTCAATAACTCGACAAAATCAAGATAGAGACGTGAAACTGGCACCAATGTGTTTGTCTCGTCCAGGCACTCTCCCAATGTGCAACATGACCTAATTGGGTCAACACTTGACCTTGAGCTGAGGTCAAATTTTTATGTTGACCTAACCTGGTCATCATAAATATGATTCGAAGTGCCTTGACAATACAAACACGGATGGCGTCACAATTATTGCCGTATCTTTATTAGGTAAAAAAGATTTGTGAAAACTGTTTTGCTAACAAATAGCCTTTTGACATTTGATGAGCTCTGGAGCCTGAGATATTGACCTTATCTCAAATCTGAGGACACTTTACTGATTTAATTTTTGCAATAGCTTTCCATTGTTTTTTTCACGTTTGTTCCTATCTATCATAGTTCCTGTGATATCTGGAATTTTCTGGAGCGAAGTCCCAAAACTGGCAAATTTGACACTTGATGACCTCTGGTGACCTCAATATTGACATGAGCAAAAAATGCCTGAAATAGTTTCCAAATGCATTTTGACGAGCTTTCGAACGGTGTTTTCGGGGTTTTCCTACGTTCTATAGGAGCCGAGTTAGAGGGGGGGGGGGGCGTCGAGACGCCCTCGCCCCCCCCCCCCCCTTCGGCACGGCGTAGGTGGCGCCGAGCACCGGCACGGCGCGGGTTAATTGTTTTAGTTTTATTTTTAGTTTTAATTTTTTCTGAGTTCATTTCTAGTTTTATTAATTTTTGTTTAAATTTACATTATGAAAAAATCTCCTTATTTTATGAGCCCAACATATTGGTACCTTACAAATAGGTCCCAACCCCATTCTGGCGACTTGAATACAAACATTGTGGAACTGTGTCTTCTACCGCACACAACACAATGACGAGTGCGAGGCATTACGATTGCTCAATATTTCTCTTTTTTTAAATCCATAACTGAGACTTCAAACAACGCGGAAAACTTCAACTTGGACCGCAACCTATCGCGTTGTTTACACATCGTACTCGCAGCGGGTAGGTAATCCAGCCAAGGTTCGATAAATACAGGTCTTGGGTACTCCCAGGACCAATAACCTTGAAGTGGCTGTCAGCCAATCAGCGGCGTGTCGCCGCTGATTGGCTGACCCATCTATCATAGACCCCATTTTGCAAATGCGAAATTCAATTGCTTAAAAACGAATAAGTTTTTGGGAAAGTGGTGAATAATTTAGCCATTTCAATAACGGACAAAGATTATGGCTATCTCAGTTCAAAACCAACACAAATGTGAAACATTCCCTTTAACCCGCGAGTCACGGGGGGGAACTTTTTTAGCCCCCCCCCCCCCCCCCCCCCTGAGGAATATTTTGAATATATCTAGAACAAATGCAGCTATCGACGCCAAACTTTTAGTGTCCGGGCATCATTTTTACACAAGAGCTAAATGTACAATTGTGCAAAATGTACATTTTGGGGTTCTGATGTGTCACTAGAAAGTGACGTCATAGTGACGTAACTTCCGACAGATTTCGAGCCAAATAAGGCGGTACATTAAGCAATTGTAGAAAACACAGTTTTAAAGATAACACACTGTACATACATCACATAACGGCTAATGAACAGTACTATCAAACTGCTGTGTCAAAATGTTAATTTATTGCATCATGGGATTTGCAAAAATTATGAGACTTTTTTTTTCTAAAAAAAAAATCGAAGTTTGTGTTCATTTAAAAAAGCTCTTAAAGCTCTAACAAAGCTATAATACATCTACCACATTACCGAAAGTTATATTTTTTTTAGCAAAGGTCAAGGTCAGGTCACAAAAGGTCACTATTGGCAAGATGTCTACGGAAGTCATGTAAAAAATGTTTTTTTTACCCGTATAATTCGATAGAAGTAACCATTTTTACAACCTAACTCCATATAATGACCCTTACGTAAAGTTAAGGTCAAGGTCAGGTCATATCAGGTCAAAATTTGACATGGAATAATCCAAACAAAAAAGGCATGCTTCTAGACCAGTTTTGTCTCAGAAATACAGTGGTGGCATTTATTTGTCTGTATCTGGTCACTAAAAGCAAAACAAATGCAACTTTAAAAAATGACTTCATTAGTTACTCATACTTAGGGAGCCATAAGTCAGTGAAAAATAAAGATATTGCTTTGAAATTTGGTTTGGGTATCGACCATACTTGGTTCTCCAATATATATTCCTGGTTTTTGAATATCTTTGTGATCTAAAAACTTTATTATCATTTGGAAATATTCGTTACCTGCTTACAAGTGCAATGTCATACAGATTTACTAACATTTACTAACATTTTAACATTTAATAGTAACATTATTTTTCTAATCAGACACATTACTAAGTTGAGACACACAAGGTGGGATAAATAACAAATGCACTGAATAAGACATATTGCATTATCATGTATTGTGTTGCACCAACTGAATAGACATACAACATCCTAACAAATAAATAACAAACAACATTTAAAATATGATTCCACTTTTCGGACTACATGATTTCAGCACTCAGGAGACTCGGGTATCATCAAGGGCAAACATCATTTTGACATGGAATATAATATTAAAAGCACTGAAGAAAAATTAGATGAAACACCCTGAAAATAGAAAATAAAAGCACATTAAACAACAAGAACAAGTGTTGGATTGATTCCATTTGTTGTTTTAATTTTTGCTGTCACACTTCATGGTGGGGGAAGTGAGACACATCTCACCAATTTCCAATCTTGTGGATTGCAGGCCCTGGAACAACTGGTGTCAAACTAACTCTCTCTTTGCTCCTGAAGGTCTGTATCTGCTCTTAGTGTGTATGACACATATTTTTTTGATGGGCCCCATTTTTTCTTCCAGAATTTCACATCACTACTGAGTGTTTGTTGAGGCAGTATAGAAGACAGGAGGGAGTGATCTTCAACATCTAAAGGTAAGTTGCTAACCGAAACTGATGATTCTGTCTTATCACCAAATTGTGTAACTGCATAGGTACTTTAATAGATAACAGTAAATGTGTCATGTCCTAAGCGTTTGTTGGTTGCTGTGATGGTTACTCTAATGTTGCGGCCTTGGGATGCATTGGGTGATAATGTGTCATATTAAACTGCTTATGGAATTATGTGTCATTGCTCAGCTGATTGTCTGGTGCAATGACTTCCTGAGAAAATGCCCCCACCTACCACTGTGCCACCGCTGGGGCATTCCATGACATTTCAGTAGGAATGGCAGGTCACAATTCCAATCCACCTGCAGTGGCTAATGACTTCCTGAGAAAATGCCCCCACCTACCACTGTGCCACCGCTGGGGCATTCCATGACATTTCAGTAGGAATGGCAGGTCACAATTCCAATCCACCTGCAGCGGCTAAAGGGAGTGTGCCTACTCACAGCGCTTATTTGGGGTTATTGACACTGTTTTATAGAACATAATTTTCTGATCGAACCATGCCTTTCATTTTTCCAGATTCACGCCAGTTGCCGAGATATTCTAAAGATCCCAGGAACTGGCTGGTAGCAAAAAGTTATCGGGTAGACCCCAGAGGGCTTCCGCTACTAGAAGTATTTGTCCGCCCCTGTAGCTCAGTTGGGAGAGCGCTGGGCTTCTGACCTCACCCGGTAGTGGCAGCCCGGGTTCGAGTCGCTTTGGCGCTCACTATTTGCCCCTGACTGGGATGGCCGGTGGCCGGTGGCCGGTGGCAGCGGTCGCACTCAAGGTCAGGTGACGTCAGAGGGCGGGGCGGACCGTGTCTAGGTATGTCAGGCACGTAAAACTTTCGCTTCTAAATTCTGCCGGACGCCAGGAATTGCTTGATCGAGTGGTGGGGTCAGGGCCTGCGCAACAAGCTATGCTTAGCGCGGGGCCTGACCTCGTAAATCCATCCATTAAAAAAACATTCGAACTAAATTTGAAAAAAGTACTGCAACTATCGATTCAACTGCTAGCATATCATTAGCGCCGGTCAATAGCATTTCGACAAAACAGTTCGTGCGCGCTGATAGCAGCAACCGAACAGTACCGTCTGTCCCCCTACTCGCAACGCTTGGTGGCCATTTTTCGACGAAGATATAAATTTAGACCTACGCAACTTGCACATAATAAAGTTCACAACTTTGGCAAGAACATGCTGTGCAAAACTTGTCTCTCTATGATGTGACCGTAATGTTATTGTCTTAGGTGCGCCGTTTTACATAACACTTGTTCCCTCTGATTATAGTGGCGATCGTTCTATCGATATCGAAGAAAAAAAATAAGCGAAAAGAATATAAGTGAAAATTCAACTAAAGGGTCTCCAGATGTGAATTTTATCGTATCCAACAATCAAACCAGTAGCTACTTACGGTATGAAACAATCTTGACATTCCAAAACAGTAGGCGCACTCCCTTTAAACATTCTGGAAGTAAGATTTTGGAGTCTACTGCATACAAATAATGGTGGGTTAAACTTGGAACATTGTCTCTTATACGAATGCACATGAGCAGGTGCAAGTTTGTATGCAACTATTCATACCAGATGGAAGAAAGCATGTATAATTCAAATTATGTAAAGGGGAGTTCAAATGTTTGGCTATAAAAAAGTGCATTTTCAAGCATGTTCTTAATAGTCACAACTTGACAAAACAATTGAATGGGCTTGACTTATACTCCCATATTCTTGGATAGGAGTGTCCATTTATTCCTTATAGGACAATACTGGCGGCGTATTGGAACAGAACAGAAAATTGGTTATTCTCTACCCCCCCCCCCCCCCCCTTAGGTTTTAACGCGCCAACTAGAAATAAACCGAAAATATACTGCGGTGCGTCCGCCACTGCGTGGAAGGCGCACAAGGGCTGTTCAGGCATAAATGGTCGGGAAGCAAAGCGCAGAATAGATCGAATCGGAAAGCACCGCAACGGAACGGCAAAACTCAAAATACGAAACGCAATATGTCCCAACTAATGGACCGAACCCAAAGGGTACGATGCAAAACTAGATTGACACACTTAAGTCTGTTGAGTTCGCCAGCTTGGTTATAAGATCACGGGTACTCAACACATCGACGCACGACCTGCCGCACGTCCCTGCAGACACGTCGGTCTGGACCCGTGGGTTAGCGGGGCCCCACGGCGAAGCAGCTGACGGCGACCTCGGCGGGGTTGGGCGGGTAGGCCGGGACCGGGGCGCGGCCGCCGGGCGGCGATCCCCCTGCGGCGCGCACGGCGACCTCGGCGGGGTTGTTCTTCTTCCCTCGGTCCGTCTTCAGACGATCGTAGCCAAACGGCTCTGGGCGCGTCTGGCGGCGGCCGCCAGGGCCGCCACCACGCGGGTCTCCCGGGCTTCCTCCAGCTCCGGGTGAATGTTGTACATCATTGGGTATGGTGTCCTCATCAGGGCCGGGCACCGGATCAGCAGGTGGCCCGGCTTGTCTGGCTCTTCTCGGCACAGCGGACACAGGGCCGCCGGGCAGCGGTCCTCATTGCAGCTTTGGCAGTCCCGAGTTGGCTGGCGGCCGATCCTGTGCATGCAGGACTGCGAGCCCGACCAGTGGCCAGTCCGAAGCTGGTGCATGTCTACGGCGATAGGGCGGTCCAGTCTGGTCACCGGCGGCGGCCGGCGTCCACCCATGAGGGTCCGGAACCAGCCAGGCGGCCACTCCCGAATGGTACGGGCGCGGGCGGTTCTGGCCACCGCTCGACAGATGGTCCTGGTGTCTACCGGGACTTGCTGCTGCGGTAGCTCTGCGGCCTCTCGGACGACGCTGTCGGCTCTCATTGCCGTCGATGCTGCAGTGGGACGTGACCCACTGGGCGTGGATCGCTCGGTGGCCGTCCCGCGACAGGCTTGTGAGCGCGCGCCATATGGCGGCGCCCAGCGGCGCTTCCTGAGCAGCCGGGCCTGTCCGCAGTGTCGCCAGCGCCGACATGCTGTCCGTGCATGATATGATGGGGACGTCTTGGTATCTGGGGCGGTCTTGCAGGAGCTCGAACCCCGACGCCAGGGCGAGCATCACTGCTCTGCAGCTGGAGCAGTGACGCCCGGCCGGGACCCGAACCTCCTCTTCTTCGTCCGGCCAGACGATGAAGGCTCCGGCGCGCCTCCGTTGCTAATGCCTCCCTCTGCAAAGCCGTCCGTCCATAGCCAGATGGCGCACTGCGGCAGGGAGGCGAGGTGCAGGACGGCTGCCCGCTCCTCCGCCGCGGCACCGGTTCGGAGTGGCCCTACGTCCAGGCAGAAGGTGACGTCAGCTCCGTGCTCCCAGGGCGGGATCCGCGGGGTAGCACGGGCTCGACCGGCAGCGAGATGTCAGCCTCGGTCCAAGCGCGGCGGCCGAGCGTCCTCCAGCCCTGCCCCGAGGTCAGTCGCGATGGCGCCGTGGTCTCGGGAAGTCGCTCGCAGCGGATCCTCCGGTGGGGACGGCCAGCGCCTTTCCTAGGAGACGAGTGTCGAGGACTTGAGACCTCTCCGCCATCGGGGCGAGTCGTGTCGTGTGTCGGCGTTGCCGGCTCCGCCATCACCGCGTGTGCCGGCGTTGAGCGGGGGCAGCCGGTGATGACACGCGCCGCCGCCCTCAGCTCCCGATCGAGGTGTTCGGCGTGGGAGGGGCCGCTGCTGGCAGCCAGGCGGCGGCGGCGGCGTGTTCGAGGGCGCCCCGGATGTATCCGTTGGTCACAGTCCACGCCCTCGTCCAATCCCCAGCTGCGGCCGGCAAGGCGTCGCAGGTGGGCGACTCGGGGGCGGAATCCTCGTCGTAATCGTCGGTAGTGGGCACCGAACTGGAGGCGGCGGTCTATCTCAACGCCTAGGAGAACCAGCGTGTCACTTGCCGACACCGTCTTCTCTGCCACCTTTATGGTGCATCCGACGGCGTCTCGGGCGTTCTGTGACAGCACCAGTAGTTGGGTCTTCTCCCCGGCAACCAGCATCTTGCTCCTGGGGGCCCAGGCGGCTAAGGAGTCCGCCGCTGTCCGGGCGCGCTGTTTCGCCACCTCCAGAGTGTTGCCGGAACATAGTACTGCGGTGTCGTCAGCGTATATGTACGGGGAGGTGCCAGGTACGCGGAGGGCGTCTGCCAGTCCCGCCGCCCATAACAAAAACAACTGGGGCGACAGGACTGAGGACGCTACCCTGTGGGAGTCCCGCGCGGAAAACTCGCTCTTTGGAGAGCGCCCCCTGCACCTCGACCCGTACTCTGCGGTCGCACAGCCAGTCCCATACCCAGCGGACCAGGCAGAGGGGTAGGTCGAGCTCAAGTAGGCGCGTCCGCAGTAGTTCGTGGTCCACAACGTCGTAGGCCCGGCTGAAGTCGTACGCCGTCAAGAGATACTTCTGGGCAGTGTTGCCGTCGGGCTTCGGCGGGGTCGGTCGGGGTGGCGGCGACTGAGGCGCAGCCGCCGGGCGGCGGTCCTCCTGCGGCACTCACAGCGCCCGCGGTTCGGCTGATGACGGCGGCTCGGGCGCCACGTCCGGAACTCCTTCGCCGACCGGCGCGGGTCCGACGGCACTGTGAGGGGGCCGAGGTGACAGTGCGGCAGGCGGCAGGAACTGCCGATTCCTCAGCGTGACACGCCCCGAACCATTCACCCGCACCGCGTATGGGTCATGCTGTCGGACTTCGATGACACGACTGGCTCTATCCCATCTCTTGGGTTGCGGCCCTGTTTGGTTCTGGATGCGCACGCAGTCGCCGACAGTCAGGGGCGGGAGTCGACGAGTGTGTTCGCTCCAGCGCTCGGCGGTCTTCATGTGGCGGCTGCGTAGGGCTTCCTCCCTGGCCGCCAGTGTCCTGCCGGGTTGCGTGCGAATGGGGTTTGGTGCGGATGGTACTTGCCGGGCAGGATCGGGATGAAGTCCCTGATGGGCCGGCCGAAAATGACCATGGCCGAAGACATTTTCGTCTGCGAGTCAGGTATGTTCCTGTACTGCAGGATGGCCGTGGCGAACTTATCGGTGTCGATGGTACCGTTTGAGCCGGTATTTCCGGTGATCATCCTCTTCGCTGTCTTCACCCCCACCTCGGCTCTCCAGTTCGAGTGCGGGAATGCCACTGAGGAGAGGCGGTGGTGCACTTCCCAGTCCCGTAAGAAGTTGGTGGTTGTAGCGGCGGCGAACTTTGGACCGCTGTCGCTGGCCAGTTCATCAGGAATGCCGTAAGTGACGAACACTCCGAAGACTACCGATGAGCCCAGCGCTGCCTTCACTGCTGCGCTCGACTACAGGCCAGTTGGAGTACCGGTCCACCAGGACGAGGTAGTAGGAGCCCATGTAGTGGAAGTAGTCGGCGCAGACGCATTGGAATGGATACTCCGGCATGGAGGGCGGGGTGGGCGGTGCGCGTGGCTGTGACTGCCATCCTGTTTGCATGGGGCACACCGCGCCCGTGTGACTTGTATGGCTGTAGTGATGCCTGACCAGAAGACAGAACACTCCGCTCTTGCGGTCATCGCTTGAACACCTTGGTGAGCAGCGCGAAGCGAGGTCAGCACCGCTCGTCTTAGCCTCGGCGGAACCACTACCCGCTGCTTGTATAGCAGAACGCCGTCGAGGGTAAGTTGCTCGTCCTTGAACTAGTGGTATGATTTGAGGTTGTCCGGCAGGTCCTGCTTGAGCTCCGGCATGCAGCCTTGCTCGACGAGCTGCAGTAGTTGCTGCAGGTCGTCATCGCCAACAGTCTCCACCTTGACCCGCTCCCATGTCACAGCGGCGCTTTCGAGAGCGCCGACTGCTGTCTGTCTCCCAGATTGGAAGGTCATCACTGCGGGCCATCAGTCCAGGCTCGATGAATCGCACGCTTGCCATTAGCGTCTGCAATCGCTGGGCGGGGCACAACCAGTGCTCGATCGATGCTGTGTCGTCGGGCAGCTGCAGTCACCGGCCCCGTCGGGACGCTGGGGTACCGAGATGCTGCGTCGCGCCGCCTTGTTCTTGGTTCTGGGCATGTAGATGACCTTAAACCTGTACCGCAGCGTCTTCTTAAGATTTCGCAGCCGGGCGTTGGAGATGTCCTCCAGGAAGCGGTCACCAAGGATCTTCAGAAGCGGTTTGTGGTCGACAGCCACGGTCAGCTTCTTACATCCCGAGGACGAAGAAGCGGGCCTTGTTGAGGCCCTCGGCGACAGCCAGCGCATCGCTTTCAATCGACTTGTATCGGGACTCAGCCGAGGAGGTGAAGCGGCTGCCGATCAGCGTTATCTTCCAGCCGGTCCTGCAGCAGAACGGCTGCTCGCCTGGGCAGGTTTTTGGAAGAGCCAGAATCCGATGCCCGTCTTCGACCAGTCTGTCGCCAAGCAGGTCGGCTTTCTAGTGTCGTAGTCCTGACTCCTGGATCTCGCCGATGTTGACCTCCTTCGATTCCGCGAAGAGGGCGTCGAGTGAGTCGTCCCAGTGGAACGGCGTGCTCGGCTTCAGGTCACGGAAGGGTTGCGTGCGGTCCGTCATACTGAAGGCGTAGCTGACCTGGTTCACCACGCCGAACCACACCGTCACTTTGGCGATGTTCCGGGGTGTCGGAAACCGCCGGATGGCTTCCAGGTATCCGGCACAGGGCCGCACCGAGTCTGCGGTGATCTCGAATCCCGCGAAGCTCACCTCCTTCGCGAAGACGAACTTCTCGGGGTTCAGCGTGATGCCGCCGGCTCCTGTCACCACTCGACCGCTTGCCAGAAGGAGTCTTTGATGGTGTCGGCCCACATCGATGCATTTGGTGAAGTTGTTGTGCGATAACTTCCCGTCTGCAAGGATCTCGTACCTCCTCGTGTAGCCATCGCCGGAGGCCAGGTACTCTTGCGGCGCTACACGGTACCGGTACCGACCCCACGGCGTAATGCACGTGGTAGGGTGGTGGTCGTCTGGGTGTAGGGGCACGCTGTGGTAGCCGTTCCATGCATCACACAGTCTTCTTGACGTTGGAAGGCACTGAGCGAGCCCGGTGGAACGGACTGCTCGTGTGGTGCGTTTTCCGCTGCGCGTGGCGGTTCAGGGTCTGCAGATCGACGTTTCGTCTTGGGTCCCCGTTCTTCTTCGCCGCGACCACCATGCGGTGGCACAAGGTGACCTGCTCGCCGACCGGGGCAGGCTCGATGACGCCCAGGCGAACATCTTGGTCCAAACCATCCTTGACATTGGCTCTGGAATCCCAAACCCTCCAGTGGATTGACACTGGAATCGCCTTGTGGCACACGGTCGGTGCCGCGTTCTCGTCCACCATCAACCGTAGGGGTGGGCCGGTCATCATCGGCAGCGACTGGTGCTCACAGGTGTTGAACGTGCTGCTGCGGTAGTAGTCCACCAGCCACCGTTGTAGCTGCTCTCGGTTCTCCTCCATCGGGGGGAATGGCAGCCCCTCGGGGCGCAGCGGAGGGCACTGGCGCCTCGGGTAGTCGCATGCAGCGTCGTCGCCATCAGTCGGGTCCTTGTCGCTGGTCTTCGGCCCGCGCGTGGCGTTGTCTTCCTCGTCGGAGCCTTGGCCGCTCGCTAGCTCCTGTCGCTGGACAGCGCCGACTTTGCGGACAGTCGGAAAGTCCTGCGAGATGAGGCCGAGTGCCACGCAGCTTTCACGGCAGTGTCCTGGCATTGGGAAATTTGGGTGGAAAACGACACCCTATGTATCCGATTTTTGCACTCTTTTCCTGGGTTTTACTGGGAATTTGGCACTCCTTATTTTGTAATTAACCGGATAATTGGAACCCTGATAATGATTTATGTAATGATAGGGACTGCCTGTGGATGCAAAGACAAGTAAGATTGGTATGGGTAATAACTAATTCTGGTGAGCAGGTAATTGGGTGATAAAGCCTGGTGCATATGGTTTTGGGTTGATTTTGCCGCCCTTTATGCTTATTTTTAGTCGGGATTTTCCACTCCGCACCCCAGCTCCAAAGCAATCCTAGGACCCTGCTTCTCGGCTCAGGTAGACCTTGTTGGTGCTGTCGGTCACGTGGACAAGCTGCCTGGTCTGCATCTCCTTCCCCTGGGCCCGCGGCCGTGGAACCGCAGGACGGCAGCACCCAGGATGTGCAGTGGTAGCTCGTTGGCGGCGTGGATCCGCATGCGGACAGGGATGAGGTCCTGCGGATGGATTCCCAGACGACGGACCGCCTGGACGCCAGCCAGGGATGACTGGCGTATCGGTGCCACATAGTCTTGAGTAGCTGAGGCGCCCTAAAGCCCAAATCATCATCCGTGTCGGTCATGACAGGGAGGGCTGCACCGCGTGTGCCGGTGCTGGGTGGCTGGAAGCCGAGGGCCTCGTAGTCGTCGCGTTCGGCGGTGACGTGGAGGTCGGCTGTGGCAGCGATGCTCGTCTGGTCCAGCAGTCACGGAGGTGGTCGTATAGGTGGTGGTCGAGCTCCAACGCGCGGCGACCGGCCGTGTGGATCCGGGAGAGTGCCGAGAAAGCGCTGAAGCCAGAAGTGGAGCAGAGCTGGTTGAAGACAGATCCCTGTCTGTGGTCCTCGACCGACTCGGCCTCGAGCGTGCTCTGGCAGACCGCCTTGAAGTGGTGACTTTTCAGGCATCACGTTCACGTCTGCCCATAATTTGGGTGATTTGGGTATATGCCGGGCACGAGATCTTGTGGACAGGGGGTGTGGCTTTCCTGCCGTGCCCCTTCCTGCCGCAGTAGGGACAGCTATTCTCAGTGGCGGTCGGTCGGGACAGGGCTGGTGCCTTGACCGGAGGTCGCTTTGCCTGCTGCTTGTACAAGCTGCTGCGTGCGGCGTGTGCACCATGAACGTGCAACAAGGTTGTTCGCAGACCTCTTGCCTGCCTCCTTGGATTCGACGAAGCGGAATACTTTCTCGAGGGACATCTCTTGCTTCCTGTCACCGAGGATGTCAAGCTGAATTTCCTGGTCAGCCAGACCCTGCACTAGCACATCCCGCAGGACCTCATCGGAGTAGTCCACGGATACCTGGCAACAAGGGCAGCGGAAACTGAACTTGCAGATGCCGGCCTGCCCCTTGATGCGGGCGCCTATAGCCCCGAACGGGATCATCTTGTGCCTGGTGGATCTGATGGGGGACATGGACGCCATATAGCCTTGTAGCTACCGGGCCCTTAAACCCAAATCATCATCATCATCATCTGATGAGGGGAGGGGGGGGGGGGGGCGAATTTGGCCACCGTTGCGTTTTCCTCTCCCCGCCAGCCATCGGATGGCGGAGAGGACTTCAGTCTCGGACTGGGTGGTGAGGGCGCCTCCTGCAGCCAGGGTGAGGTCACGCCGGAGCTCTTCATCGCAGCATTCAACAGTTTGAGGATCCGATCGGTGGTGGGTTGCTTGGTGGCCTTGGTAAATTCGTCCCAGCGCGTCTCAAAGCAGAGCCAGTCTTCACTGGGTCCTCCAGTGGAGATGGTAGGGCACCGCAATCGATGGTAGGCTACCGGAATCTCAAAGTAGAGCCAGTCTTCAATGGATCCTCCAGTGGAGATGGTAGGCCACCGGAATCTCAAAGTAGAGCCAGTCTTCACTGGATCCTCCAGTGGAGATGGTAGGCCACCGGAATCTCAAAGTAGAGCCAGTCTTCACTGGATCCTCCAGTGGAGATGGTAGGCCACCGGAATCTCAAAGTAGAGCCAGTCTTCACTGGATCCTCCAGTGGAGATGATAGGCCACCGGAATCTCAAAGTAGAGCCAGTCTTCACTGGATCCTCCAGTGGAGATGGTAGGCCACCGGAATCTTTCCACTGCCACCTTGGCTGTAGTGGCAAGACTGTTTGCCGAATCAGGGGCATGGTGTGCCCTCTCGTGCATCTCAAGAAGCTTTAGAGCTTGGTCAAAAGAACCTCCGCCACAGTCTCGTAGGTGCATGCAGGTGCATATGAGCAGGGCAGACTAGTGAAAGCCATGCTGCAGTATGGCTCACTTGACTTGAATGGTTCACTGCTGCGCCGCCATCATCGATAGGTAGGCGCAAATTGACCTAAGGAGTCGGCGCGCCCTTAAACCCCAAGAAACAAACAAAAATCATAGATAAGAGTGTATCGATTTATTCATTATAGAACAATGATGGCGGCGTACTGAAACAGAACAGAGATTTGGTTATCCTCTAATTCTAAAATGAGAACCATGGTTACTTGATATTATGTATCCCAAACTCATCAATCATGAGTCTCGTGTGTTGAGACACACACCACCAAGCCTTGCCCCACTCACTTGCCTGTCACGCACGCGTGGTTGCGTAGTTACCTCTTTCTCTGCCCATCTATGCGGCGGACGCCGCCGCCGTCAGTGGGGATGTGTTGGCTTGAAGCATGGTGCTGGACGGTATGTAGACCACAAAGTCACATTTAAGATGACAAGTAGCCACATGCTTTCATTGTTCTGAGATTAGTATGCGATGCTCTTTCCCATCTTTATATCAATTTTGGGAGCAACATTTATGAACATGTTGAGGTGTATATTTTTTTTTGTCGGGCAATAACTTATGAACTTTTGTTTTTCAATTTTTTCCTTTTTCAGAAACCTCACAAGTGTTCTATAGTGGTTCATCCTTATGACGACAGTATACATTTTGGCCCCTTTGCTACGTCTCTACGGAGATGAGGACCTTCAAAGATAGCTTACGTGGTGAAGTTGACGAAATGTCTTTATTTAAATCACAAACTGGCAGGTTTAGGAGTGCCATTCTCACCTACGTGTTCAAGGGCGTTGTTAACCATCTAGACGTTGAATGGTAACCATTTGAGCGAGTAAGGTGTCACGGCCCTCCTGTTGAGATGTCGTGGAATGCCCGGGCTGTCTCGGCTCAATGACAGCCGCCCACCCGATGTGCCCTGTTGCCGGCTGATCTCAGGGTAACATGGCTCTCCCCGAAATGGCCCCATCTAGCCCGTCTGGTATGCCAGTGCAATCACCAGCCTCCCCAGATGGGCCTCATTACCCCAGGGGTGAATGGTGGCTCCCCTCAAGAATGCCCCCAGTCATTCCATTGGGCACTGACCATCTATTGACCAGACCAATTGACCAGCCCCAAATTGACCAATTGACCAGCCCCAAATTGATACCAGGTGCTCACTAGGGTGTGTCACGAAGATGCTTTTTTCCGCGGATATCCAAAAAGCCATCCTGAGGTTTCACGGGGGCATACCTAAAACCAAATAAAATCACCTTTTTTGCCTCGCTAAAAACAACTAGAGCTTGCAGGCAGCGCACATCTTTGAGCGCAAGCACATCGCCGCCCGGTGTTGCAATCTTCATTGGCCGCGCCGTCGGCCAGCCCGCTAACACCAGGTGACGGCCAGGCGGAAAGGACAATGTTTCGAGAAATAAACCATGCGTTTTAATGTCAATGCAGATGATTACGGGGGTAATCTGAGCCGTAGATTGCATCCGTGTTGTTTTCAAGTTAATAATCCCGACGGGTCCAAAGTTACAACCGTCAAGAACCGTCTGCACTCCTCCACTTGCCCCATATACATTTTATCTAGTTCCGCATGGAATAAACGCTAACGTTTGGCGATATAAATTGTGCACATCCGCGGGCAAACAGTGCATACGATCGACTCGGATGGCGTTGAGCACCATAACCGAGGCTCGCCGTTCCACTGTACCACTCAAACATGTCCTGCAAGTGCCGGGGTACCCGACGGGCGTGCCCGAACCGCGTATTTGCCCAAAGTCCGCGTGGTACCGGCTACGCTCCGGCACCAACACAGACCATTCAAGCTGCGCAAACGACGCGGCGGTGGGGATAGCGGCCGTCGACCTTGGACACTGTTTGCCCGCGGATGTGCAAAATTTATATCGCCAAACGTTAGCGTCTGTTCCGTGCGGAACTAGATAAAATGTCTACGGGCCAAGAGGAGTGCAGACGGTTAGTGAGCTTGTAACTTTGGACCCGTCGGGAGGATTAACTTTAAAACAATACAGGTGCAATCTACGGCTCAGATTACCCCCGTAATCATCTGGATTGACATTTAAACGCATGGGCTAGTACTATTTCTCGAAAAATTGTCATTTCCGCCCGGCCGCCGCCTGCCGCCTGGTGTCCGCGGACCGGCCGACGCTGCGCGGTCAATGGAGTTTGGTCGGCGATATGCTTGCGCCCAAAGATGTGCTGCCTGCTACCTCCAGTTTGATTAAATCGAAGAAAAATCATACTATTTGCTTTTAATTAAGTATCCCTCCGTGTTTCCTGCCTATGGCCGTCTGGATCTGTGATAGGCGACACACCCTAGTGGTCACAGATTGACCACTTTGCCTGCCATCTGACCCATGGTCATGATTGACCAATTGACCACCATTGACCAATGGCTCGCTGATTGACCCATTTTTCCGCCATTGAGCACTCGTTCGCAGTTTGACCCATGGCCGATTGACCTATTGACCAATAGCCCGCCGTTTGACCACTTCCCGGCGTCTGACCCATGGCCGTCAGATTGACCAATTGAGTGAATTGACCTTTGACCAATAGCCCGCCGTTTGACCGCTTCCCGCCGTCTGACCCATGGCCGTCAGATTGACCATTTGAGTGAATTGACCTATTGACCAATAGCCCGCCGTTTGACCACTTGTCGCCATGTGACCCATGGCCGTCAGGTTGACCAATTGACCGTCTATTGACCAATGACCTGCCGTTTGACCTCTTGCCCGCCGTTTGACCACTTGCCCGCCGTCTGACCCCCCCCCCCATGGTCGTATAATTGACCAATTAACCGCCGCTTGACCACTTGACCGCCGTTTGATCAATTGACTTCCAATTGACCCATTGTCTGCCCATTTTAACCGCCCGATTGACCAATTGACCACCCAATGACCAAGGAACACTCAGTTACCGACGGTCTCGCCTCGCGCTGCGGCCGGCCACCTGCCACCGCCAGCTCTGCGTGCGAGAGCTCTCCTCCCCCGGCGTACACCCTGCTCAGCCGGTCCGCCGTCCGGTGAGATCGCAGCAGCGCATGTGTCGCCAGTGTCCCAAGTCGACGCTCCGGCTCCGTCCGGGGCGTCGCAGGTGCCGACTATCGATTCCATCCTCTGACTGCGGCCGGCAGAGGCTCCGCTCGCCAGACGCGATAGCTCGCTTTACGTTACCCGGGCGCGGGCGCGGTCAGTGGCGGCGGCGGGGCGAGGGTCAGGGTCAGATGAGGTCGGCGGCGCGGCGGTCTGACGCCGCCAAATTATCTCCGTACCGAATGGCAAAACTGCATACCGAGTTAATGGTCCGATTTCTATCCGAATCCCGACGGAGCGAGTGGGGTGGGCGTTAATGAAATTCCCCTACAAATATGCCGCATGTTAGAGTTTGACAGTCCGGTTTTGTGGAGGGCGCCTCTGTATCACGTTATCACGTTTCATCCGTGCCCTCCAAGTGACAACATCTATTGTGTTTGTGCCGGGAAGTGGGCATCACTTGAGCCTGGTTCTGTTAGTTTTAAGGCGTTCTGTATGTTGCTTCATGAGCACGCACTGAATTCATGTGTTTTTAATACTAGTGTATCGGTGTATTATTGAGCTGTATATCTTTTGAACCTCGTAGCCAATATACGAGAGATAAAAAAAAATGCTATAAACTTTCAGATTGACATATCATTATATCACTATATTAAACGATATTTTGAAAGTTAAATGATTGATATATATTTTATACTTTCTTAATGTTCATGCATGAAACAGTGGTCTTTAATATGTATCACCGTCTTTGCCATTCTTTTCGTGTTGTCAAAATTTAGCTGCCCATAAGTGTTTGTGGATAAACAATTGAATTTATGCTGTGCACGTTTTTCAAACAAGTTTTGGTGTCCTTTTGGTGAACAAAAGCATGGTTATGACAATCATTTTTTCAATATTTGGAATCAAAGCATAAATTCCTCACAAATTATTTTGAAGGTGTGTATTACACAAATACAAATTATTTTGAAGTTTGCTCCTGTCTTTTTAAAGGGACTGTCCCACCTTTTTGAAAGTTGTCGAACCACACTTAATTGTGTGTCTACATGTCAGGCGAGGTCAGCTGAACATGTTCGTGAACTTTTTTTCCCGAAAAAAAAATTATCTTGGAAGATATTCAACTTGTAGTTTTAAGCGGAAAGTTGGGTTGGTGACGTCATATGATTTTTTTTGTTGATAACGGAAATCCTTTGTGCTGCCAAATGTATGGCACAATTTTTCGTCGACATCTATTGCGCAGAACCACCCGGTGTCTAGATTGGCTAGCGCTATCAGCTGGAGTTGATGCAGCAGTTGGCCGCCAGGGACCGCTAGTGAGCCAGGGTGTTATGACGTCGCAAGCAAATGGTACCACTAAATATTGATTGATTGATTGATTTATAAATAAATAAACAAATATTTAGCGTTAAATATTTAACTGGTACCATTTGCTTGCGACGTCATAACACCCTGCCTCACTAGCGGTCCCGGGCGGCCAACTGCTGCATCAACTCCAGCTGATAGTGCTAGCCTCTAGATTGTGAACCACCCGGGGATCGAGAAATGAAAGACGAAAATATGCCAAGGCTGACCTTAAAACAAGTCGACTATCATTACCAGTTGGGTAAAGAGAGACGACGCTGTCAGTTTAGAGGCCCTATTCAAATACACATGGGCCTTATTTTTTACAGATGTCAAAATCAAACTCGAATATCTTTTTTATTAGATCATTGTGGCTGTTTAACTGCTATATAAATGTATAGTATATATAGTATATGTGCTGTGCAATAGGTTACTTAATTTCAATGCCAAGCCATCAAAATGGCTATCAACTAAAATATAATGTTAAGGTGGGATAGTCCCTTTAAGTGATATTAAAGGTAAAATTTGCTCTCTGAACTCAATTCACTTCAATATTATATGATATCATTGCTATTTTCAGCGGGTAAGTTTCTTTTAATGCTTATCAGTTCGAAGTATATGTTCTGTGCAATAGGTTCTAACATGGTTTTGTTTTTCCCTTTGTAAGATCACCAGCAGTTGACCGTGGTCGTGTGCCAACTGCCCGGCTCTACAGCTCAGCTCCTGTACAGCTGACCAACCAGCCGACAGGCGCAGGCGCAGCAGCAACAGCGGCAGCAGCCATGGCCGGCTCTGGCGCTAACAACGTCCGGCTTTCCAAGCTGAACCCGATCCTCGGCAGCGGCCGGAAGCCGGCGGGCGGCTCTCTGCTGAAGCCGAGCTACCTGACGGGCGAGCCGGAGCAGCTGCTGGCCATCACCAGCGGCAGCAGCAACGGCGACCGCGACAGGGGCAGCCGGGACCGCAGCCGGGACCCCAGTCGGGATCGCAGCCGGGACCGCGACTCGGGCGGAGACCGCAAACGGAAGGAGCACGCCTCGAGTGACGCCGGCGGCGGCGACGGTGGGCGCGGCGGCAAAAAGCGCCGCTCGCGCTGGGGCGGCGACGAGAACGATAAGACATTCATCCCGGGCATGCCAACCATCCTGCCGACGAACCTGGACAAGAACCAGGAGGAGGCCTACCTGATCCAGCTGCAGATCGAGGACTTCAGCCGGCGGCTGCGCTCCGGCGACCTGGGTATCCCGGCCGACCCGGGGCAGCGCTCGCCCTCGCCGGAGCCCATCTACAGCAGCGACGGCAAGCGGATGAACACACGCGAGTTCCGAACGCGCCGCCGCCTAGAGGACGAACGGCACAAGCTGGTGCAGAAGATGTACCAGCTGAACGCCGACTACAAGCCGCCGCTCGACTACAAGCCGCCGACGACGCTGGTCACGGAGAAGATCGTCATCCCGCAGGAGGAGCACCCTGAGATCAACCTGTTCGGCCTGCTGATCGGGCCGCGCGGCAATACCCTGAAGTCGCTGGAGAAGGAGTCGGGTGCCAAGATCATCATCCGCGGCAAGGGCTCGGTGAAGGAGGGCAAGGTGAGCCGCAAGGACGGCCTCTCGATGCCGGGCGAGGACGAGCCGCTGCACGCCATCATCTCCTCCATCAACCCGTCCTGCGTCAAGAAGGCCGTCGACCGCATCAAGGAGATCATCCGCCAGGGCGTCGAGGTGCCCGAGGACCAGAACGACCTGCGCAAGAACCAGCTGCGCGAGCTGGCGCTGCTGAACGGCACGCTGCGCGAACAGGACACGCCGCGCTGCAGCAACTGTGGCGCCAACAACCACAAGTCGTGGCAATGTCCCGACAAGCCCAACGTCACCAACAACGTCATCTGCAACAGCTGCGGCGGCGCCGGCCACATCGCGCGCGACTGCCGGCTGCGGCGCGGCGGCGGCGGCAGCGGCGGTAGCGGCGGCATGGGTCTCGGCGGTGGCGGCGGCGGCGGACTGGGCGGCGGAGACGGCGGAGACCGTGCCAAGATCGACGAGGAGTACATGTCGCTGATGGCGGAGCTGGGCGAGGGCCCGCCGCCGCCGGTTAAGAAGGACGAGTCGGCCGGCGGCGGCGGTGGTTACGGCGGCGGCAACCTGTCGCGCTACAGCGGCCGTACGGCGTTCGAGCCGCGCGCTGCCCCGCGCCCGCTCATGGAGCCGCTCACCGGCAGCAACTCGAGCCCGCTGGGCAGCACCGGCACCGCCGGCGGCAATGACAACGGCAACGGCAACAACAACAACCGCTGGGGCGGCGGCGGCGGCGGCAGTGGTGGCGGCTCGGGCTCGGCGGCGCCGCCCCCGTCCGGGCCGATCCGCTCTCTGCTATCACAGCCGCCGCCGAGTGCGCAGCCGGTGGGCGGCGCCAACACGAACCGCCAGCCGCCGCCCAGCTGGGGCGGCGCCGCCAACACGCAAGGTCCGCCGCCGGCTGGCCGCCAGGGTCCGCCGCCGGCCGGCCAGTCCAACTTCTCAACGGCGCCGCCGTCCCAGTTCCAGGCGCCGCCGCCGACGGGCGGCGGCGGCGGACCGCCGCCGTCGGGCGGGGCCGGCTGGCGCGCGCCGTGGCAGCAGCAGCCGCCACCGATGAATGCTCCGCCGCCGGGCCCGGTGCCGCCGCCGCGGCCGGTCGGGCCTCCCTCCGTGCCGCCTCCGGCCATGTACGGTACTCCACCGTGGCAGCAGTTCGGAGCTCCGCCGCCACCGCCTCCGCCGCCGCCCCAGCAGCAGCAGCTGCCGCGCTCCCAGTCTGACCTGAGTATGCTGGCGCAGGCCGGCCTGCCGACGCTGCTGGCCGCGCCGCCGCCGCCGCCGCCCAGCTAGATGGCAGCAGTGTAAAGAGTCCGGCCGGCCGGCTGGCGGCGGAGTGAGCTGGCGAGGGACAGTGTGCTGTGAGGTGTGCGGCGGCCGTCTGTATGAGGTGTGGTGTCGGGAGAGCCGGCACCGCAGGGGCGGTGGCGAGCTAGACACAGCCCCTCATCGGCTGAGCCAGTGCGGTGTGCGTATGGTGCTGTTGAGGTGCGGACGGGATGAAGAGAGGGAGAGCGGGAGAGCGGGAGAGCGGGAGAGCGGGAGAGCGGGAGAGCGGGAGAGCGGGAGAGCGGGAGAGCGGGAGAGCGGGAGAGCGGGAAGGAGGGAAAGCGGGAGAGAGGTGGGAGGGATAGGGCTGCTAGCATGCGGCGGCGGAGACGATGGCTGGACCAGTGGGACACCACTGTAGGCGGCTGCCTGAGGCCACCACGGTCCGAGTTTCCGTACAGAGCGGTGGTGGCCGACTGACCCCCGTGTGGCCGCCGCTGCCGCTGGCTGCGACACGGGGTGCCGTCTCGGCACATCCGTTAACTGGTAGTCTGCGGGGTAGTTGTGACTCGAGCAGCGCTGTTTCTTCGAGCAGCGGTCAGCGTGCACGACGGGGCGGGAGGGCTTTAGCAACAGCGGACGGCACGCATGTCTCTGATATGTGATGTAAATGTACATATTTCAGCATCATCCTTCGGTGTGTTAGTTTTACCGGCTGGACTCTGGCTTCAGTGTGAGAGAGTGCTGGTTGCCGGAGGAGAATGGAGCGCCTGGCCCAGTGCGCCTCACATGCAGACGACACTTCGTGAGCGTCTACTGATTTGCTGTATCTTCCTGGAAGTCGCTGTAACTGCTTTGACGGTACTGTCCGCAGCGGAAGGAGAGCAGCGCGAGGTCTTCGTTCTCGTCAGTTTCAGCCTAGGTCCGCTGACGTTCAGCTCTGCCGCCCGGCCGCCCAGGAGGCCGGGCTCAGGGCGCCGAGAGTCTCTCTCTCTCTCTCTCTCTCTCTCTCTCTCTCTCTCTCTCTCTCTCTCTCTCTCTCTCTCTCTCTCTCTCTCTCTCTCTCTCTCTCTCTCTCTCTCTCTCTCTCTCTCTCTCTCTCTCTCTCTCTCTCTCTCTCTCTCTCTCTCTCTCTCTCTCTCTCTCTCTCTCTCGCTCTCGCTCTCGCTCTCGCTCTCGCTCTCGCTCTCGCTCTCTCTCTCTCTCTCTCTCTCTCTCTCTCTCTCTCTCTGTCTCTGTCTCTGTCTCTGTCTCTGTCTCTGTCTCTGTGTTTCTGTCTCTGTCTCTGTCTCTGTCTCTGTCTCTGTCTCTGTCTCTGTCTCTGTCTCGCTCTGTCACAGTGGCAAAATTCAGAGAGTCAGGGTGACAAAATTATGTCATGTTGCCAGATGTGATATCATGGAATGGGAGGTGCCCAGCAAAAAAAAAATCCTTACATTAATTTCATGTTTTTAGACCCGGAAACCTTCGTCTTATCATTTTTGAGAAGAAAAAAAAATTGTCATCGCTCCATTCCCCCTAAATCTCTGAATTTGACCACCATGGTGTGTGTGTGTGTGTGTGTGTGTGTGTGTGTGTGTGTGTGTGTGTGTGTGTGTGTGTGTGTGTGTGTGTGTGTGTGTGTGTGTGTGTGTGTGTGTGTGTGTGTGTGTGTGTGTGTGTGTGTGTGTGTGTGTGTGTGTGTGTGTGTGTGTGTGTGTGTGTGTGTGTGTGTGTGTGTGTGTGTGTGTGTGTGTGTGTGTGTGTGTGTGTGTGTGTGTGTGTGTGTGTGTGTGTGTGTGTGTGTGTGTGTGTGTGTGTGTGTGTGTGTGTGTGTGTGTGTGTGTGTGTGTGTGTGTGTGTGTGTGTGTGTGTGTGTGTGTGTGTGTGTGTGTGTGTGTGTGTGTGTGTGTGTGTGTGTGTGTGTGTGTGTGTGTGTGTGTGTGTGTGTGTGTGTGTGTGTGTGTGTGTGTGTGTGTGTGTGTGTGTGTGTGTGTGTGTGTGTGTGTGTGTGTGTGTGTGTGTGTGTGTGTGTGTGTGTGTGTGTGTGTGTGTGTGTGTGTGTGTGTGTGTGTGTGTGTGTGTGTGTGTGTGTGTGTGTGTGTGTGTGTGTGTGTGTGTGTGTGTGTGTGTGTGTGTGTGTGTGTGTGTGTGTGTGTGTGTGTGTGTGTGTGTGTGTGTGTGTGTGTGTGTGTGTGTGTGTTTATGTTGACCTGTCTGTGTGTAAATAGGTGTGTGTGTGTTTATGTTGACCTGTCTGTGTGTAAATAGGTACACTGCAGTTACTTGTCCTCGGTGGTGCGCCTTCTGCTGCCTCGCCGACGTTGTCCGAGCGGCCACTGTCGCTGGGAAGCTGCGCGCGCATCCGCCCAGCCTATTCCGCCGCACTCTGTACCTTGCTGGCTTTGCACAATTTACGTTGGATGATGCGACTGGTGTTTGGATTGCAGTGGAGGCTGCGGCCTGGCCGCGATGCCTGGGTTCCTGCAGGAAATCAGTCTTGTCTGAAGGAGTGGTGGTGTCACTCGTAGCTTGTCATCGCCTTTCAGGTCTCTTCCAGACACTCCTAACAAAGCTTTGCATATATTAAATTTAATACCATGAAAGGAACTTAATAATAATGTTAATATAGCTGGATAGATTTGGTCAAAAACTTGGTATTGATCGTAATGATCGCATCACAAAGTCTGTAGCTACATTGCGACGCCGGCGTTGGTGCCTGGACACAGCCTGCGACTCCGGCGTTGGTGCCTGGACACAGCCTGCGACGCCGGCGTTGGTGCCTGGGCACAGCCTGCGACTCCGGCGTTGGTGCCTGGACACAGCCTGCGACGCCGGCGTTGGTGCCTGGGCACAGCCTGCGACTCCGGCGTTGGTGCCTGGACACAGCCTGCGACGCCGGCGTTGGTGCCTGGACACAGCCCGCGACGCCGGCGTTGGTGCCTGGACACAGCCTGCGACTCCGGCGTTGGTGCCTGGACACAGCCTGCGACGCCGGCGTTGGTGCCTGGGCACAGCCTGCGACTCCGGCGTTGGTGCCTGGACACAGCCTGCGACGCCGGCGTTGGTGCCTGGACACAGCCCGCGACGCCGGCGTTGGTGCCTGGACACAGCCTGCGACGCCGGCGTTGGTGCCTGGACACAGCCCGCGACGCCGGCGTTGGTGCCTGGACACAGCCTGCGACGCCGGCGTTGGTGCCTGGACACAGCCTGCGACGCCGGCGTTGGTGCCTGGACACAGCCCGCGACGCCGGCGTTGGTGCCTGGACACAGCCTGCGACGCCGGCGTTGGTGCCTGGACACAGCCCGCGACGCCGGCGTTGGTGCCTGGACACAGCCTGCGACGCCGGCGTTGGTGCCTGGACACAGCCCGCGACGCCGGCGTTGGTGCCTGGACACAGCCTGCGACGCCGGCGTTGGTGCCTGGACACAGCCCGCGACGCCGGCGTTGGTGCCTGGACACAGCCTGCGACGCCGGCGTTGGTGCCTGGACACAGCCCGCGACGCCGGCGTTGGTGCCTGGACACAGCCTGCGACGCCGGCGTTGGTGCCTGGACACAGCCCGCGACGCCGGCGTTGGTGCCTGGACACAGCCTGCGACGCCGGCGTTGGTGCCTGGACACAGCCCGCGACGCCGGCGTTGGTGCCTGGACACAGCCTGCGACGCCGGCGTTGGTGCCTGGACACAGCCCGCGACGCCGGCGTTGGTGCCTGGACACAGCCTGCGACGCCGGCGTTGGTGCCTGGACACAGCCTGCGACGCCGGCGTTGGTGCCTGGACACAGCCTGCGACGCCGGCGTTGGTGCCTGGACACAGCCTGCAGCTGGCAGCTGCACACACTGCATCTGCAATCAATGCCGGTAGAAGGTGCAGTCACTTAGCGCCTCTCCAGTCATTGGCACGAGCCGCTCGGCGAAACTTCTTATGAAATGCTCCACATTATCTCCAACATAGGTAGGCGGCTGCACACCCGGAGACCCAGCGAAACCGGCGACAACGGGCTTCATCTTGACGTTTAACACTACCTACGTAGATTGCAATTTTGACCGCTGCACTATGGGCCAGGATCCCGATCTAGCCCGCCATAATTGGTCGGAGTGATTCATTCATTTAAATATGGGACATACATGAATATGTTCAGAATTGACCGTGGATTGAGAATACGGCAAGAGTTTTTGAGTCCAATCACACGTGGAGGTATAAACGGCACCGAAACACGGACCTTTGTACGAAGCTTACAACAGGGAGACCGCGGCTCGCGAAATCGATGTACGTTAACGATGTTATGACGAATGGGATACAGCAAGAATCTTGCAATGTGCATATTTTCAGGTTAAAATGGAGCCTTGGCTACACTGTGAAATCAAAATTAAAACTAAAAGTAGGGTATTTCGTGCTGTTAATGACAATTTGTGTTGACAGCAGAAATGTCGGCACAAACTTGAATGCAGCTCCTTCGATAGTGCCGATCTAATGGATAACACGCGATAACACGGAAATACCGAGTATGGTTGTGATCCTCACTGGTTCGGCTTGCTTTGGCAAGTCCAATTTCCTGCCCCAACCTGCCTCGGCACCCATGAGGGGTGATTATGATTTCTGCAATGGTCTGCAATGTAATGCAATGCAATGGTCGTGACGGCAACCCACGCTGAGGTCCGACATCAAAGCCTACTGGACCACACCACGGAGCGACTGCTGACAATGCAGATGGTGGCGACTCTGCGAGCCTCAGTGAGCGCCGAGCTGCGCTTAACGTGCGTTTTCAAGTGGGGATTGGACGGTAGTAGTTTAGTGACGGTAGTATTTGGAAACCATTAGTACGAAATGGTTTCCAAATTCATAATACTTGCTCCAAGTGCCCATGTCAATCATCTGAGGCTGAAAAAGACTATCTGAGGCAGGGGCGTAGGCAAGGGGGGGGGGGGCGTAGCCGCCCCCCCCCCCCCCTGGATGCCAGGGGGCCCGTCTGGCGACCGAGCGAGAGGGAGAGTCCCCTGGGGCCGAAGGCCCCCAGTGTTTTGGTTGGTTAGGCGCCCACAAAACGCCTTCAAAACGTCTTACGTCGCATAAAAGAACGCCCACTTAGAGGGGCCTGTCGGTTGTAGAGGGCCCTCTGTTGTAACTTGATCTCCGTTCAATCAGCCAACGACTGGTCACCTTGAAAAGATATGTTTATCTCAAACAAACACAGTAATCTTGACAGGTAGCAACGTGCGCACGCGCGTACCAACGCCCGGTCCGCACGGCGCACACGATTCAACTGGCGCCCCCCGGCTGGGCTACCCGCCGCATAACATACACTGTGAAGGATTCTAACAACCGAGAGACGAAACAGTCGGCAGCCATAATACATTACAATAAATTAAACAGCAGTATAATAGTACCTACAAAACCAAATCATTCACAGAATTATTAACGACAGTTCAATTATCCCTTTTTAGCAGAAAACGTAACAGGGCTATAAACACTCAAGAACATTACTCTCACAGTACACTTCACAGCTGCAGCCAATCTGGCCTTTCACGAGTCCGCTGCGAGCGACGCAGAGGCACAGCACTTGGCAGCGGAGCAGCTGGTGTCGAGGAAGGCGGGGCAGCCGGCACCGGGGCGACCGACGCCGGGACTGCGGGCACAGGAACTGCCGGCGCTGGATCGGCCTGACCCAGGTTGTGGGACCTGGACCTGGAATCGCACAGACAAACACACAAATGGGCGCAAATTGACCATGCAGTCGTCGCGCCCTTAAGCCCCAGCAAACAAACAAACAGACAAACACCCACAGCTACGCGGCAGGTGGCGCCAGCCAGCGTCAGGCTGCGACTGGCGAACGCGACAGGTCGGTCGACTCCAGACTCCAGACTCCGGGTGGCTCAGGACGGCGGCAGTACGGGCTGGCGTCTGGTGAGGACGAGCGGCTTGTCCTGCTGGTAGTGAACCAGCATGGGAGCAGCGGCGAGCAGGTTCTTGGTCCTCTGAAACGAGAGCTGCTGAGACTCCCCCCCCCCCCCCACCCCCACTTACAGGGAACGTCCTCCCCTCTTCCAGCGGCGCAGCGGCTTCTCCGCTGAGGGCCGGATACCAGCGGCGGGGATCGGATATCCCAGGTACTGGACCTCGTCCGCCAGCCGACAGTCTTCTCCGCTGAGGGCCGGATACCAGCGGCGGGGATCGGATATCCCAGGTACTTTACCTGGTCCGCCAGCCAGACAGTCTTCTCCGCTGAGGGCCGGATACCAGCGGCGGGGATCGGATATCCCAGGTACTTTACCTCGTCCGCCAGCCAGACAGTCTTCTCCGCTGAGGGCCGGATACCAGCGGCGGGGATCGGATATCCCAGGCATTTTACCTCGTCCGCCAGCCAGCCAGTCTTCTCCGCTGAGGGCCGGATACCAGCGGCGGTGATCCGATATCCCAGGCACTTTACCTGGTCCGCCAGCCAGACAGTCTTCTCCGCTGAGGGCCGGATACCAGCGGCGGTGATCCGATATCCCAGGTACTTTACCTCGTCCGCCAGCCAGACAGTCTTCTCCGCGTTGATTTTCAGGCCGGCAGCAGCGAGGCGTCACAGCACTTCTCGGACGTTCGCGAGGTGCTCTCTCTAGTTCCTTTTCGATCCAACTTTTGAGAGCCAGAGGCGGCGGGCGGTGCTTGTAGAAGCGCGGCTTCGACTCATCAGCTTGGAAGGACTCCTGCCTGGGCGTGTACCTCCCGACACCTGGGCCGAACAGCTCTGGATGGGCTGGCACCAGCTTCTCCAACTCCGCCTTCAGGGCCAGGCTGGGGGTGGCTGAAACGGATCCAACACGAGATAGGAACAGAGTATCCCAGTCCAGTATGATCCTGTGCAGCCAGTCTCTCCCCATCAACGTAGGTCCATCGCCCTCCGTAACTACCAGTGGCATCCTGGCGGTTTGACCCTGATACACAACATCTACTCGGGCTACACCCAGGACTGGCACCTCTTCCTTGGTGTACGTGAGCAGACTGTGACAGTGTGGCTCGAGGTTACACACAGGCTGAGGCATGAGCTGCTCAAACATGTCGCGATTCATCACTGAACAACTGACACCAGTGTCTAATTCCATGATAACGGGGCTGCCGTTCAAGGACGCTTAAACTCTGACGGGACTGACGCGACTACTGTTGGTGGACCTCACCGAGAACAGATGGTCAAACTCCTGCTCCTCAGTGACGGGCAGACATTCAGCATACACGAAGTGAGCGCGGCAGCTGGGCTGGGCGTAGCTGGGCTGAGTGAGGCGGGGCGGGGCGTGGCTGGGCTGAGTGAGGCGGGGCTGGGCGATACTGCGGCCGCTGCTGGCAGGCGACACGGGTGTGTCCCATCTGGCTGCAACTGAAACACATTTGGTAGCGGAACGGACACTGGCTCAGACCGTGCTTGTAGCTGAGGCAGCGGAAGCACTGACGAGCTGGCGGTGGTGCTCCCTGGGCTGGGCTTGGGCTGCTTTCCATTGACCTTGCGGCTGCTTTCCATTGACCTTGCGGCTGCTTTCCATTGACCTTGCGGCTGAGCTCCACGACATGCTGCACGAGTATGACCCACTCGTCCACAGCTGAAATACTCCTGCTGACGGAATGGACAAGTTGGCGAGTCATGACTCCTTCCGAGGCAGCGAGGGCATGACACATCCACACGTCGGACCGAGGCAACGAGGCAACTGGCAACTCCTCCAACCCGAGACCTAGTTGTTCCATAGTGGCAGGCAATCTCAAGGGCTTCATTCAATGTCAGATCAGGTTTATCAAAGAATCTCCTCTGCAGATCCTTACTTCTAGCACGAGCCACGGCACACTGCAACACAGTTTGGTCCGGGACAGACTGATCAAGCTGACAGCGATCTGCTTGCAGACGAAGACGAGTCACTAAACTCTCAAAGGACTCACCGTCGTTGCGCACAATCTCGTGCAGCACAGACCTTTCGAAGGCGGCGTTCACCCGGGGCTGGTAGTAGCAGACTTGTCAATGATTCAATGTGAATCGACTACTTTTGATTGAATCATTCTTATTTCAAATGAATGACTCATGAATCGATTCACCTCATGCGCAAACCTGTTGTGAGTCACTGATTGAATCATTCATACAGAGAAAATAGGCTGATTGAATCATTCATTGCTCAAAGAATCATTCTTTTTTGGTCGAACAGCATAAACTGTCCACAAAATATGCCAGCGGCCCAGCATTCATCTGTTGACAAACCAGGCACTTAATGGCCAATTATATGAGCCGTGTCCTGAGCTGTAGCCTGTAATTCATCTATGTGTAAAGAAAGCGAGGCTTTGTGTCCAACTCCAGTGGGCACAAAGCCACTGTTCAATCAGCCCTAACTAGGTGAATACCTTGGAACTGGTAGGGTTAGGGGTAGGTACCTAAATACTTAGAAAAGGTAACTAACTCATACTTTGGTTCATAAACCACACAGTACATGCACACCTTTTTCACACGAAAAATTATCAAAAGGTACCCACCTTTTCCTAATTTCCAGGCTATGCCATATCAAAAACTAAATCATAAACAAACATTTGCATGACCTCCGCATGTCCCAAATATCACTGTCGCATCGGCGCCGCTTTATTCCACATCATGCTTTATAAAAAATAATACCTAATGCAAAATCAAAATAAATGTTCTATTCGCTTAAAAAGTGAAACGTAAAGTCACTAATGCTTTTGGAACTTGGAATTTGCAATTATAATAAATATTATAAATATCATTTTATAATCAAAATAAACAACGCGCGTGTCCAATTGGCTCACATTCACATTTACATTCGGAAATACATTCGCGGACTATTTGGATTGGCTTCAAAATTGGTACATAGATAGATCACGACCTAGTGATCATTCTGGTAAAATATTAGAGTCGCACATTTAAAATCAAAGGATTTAGAGCAGATCATATGTTTAAGGTCAAACAGCAGACTATTCTGATGTGCATGAAAATTGGCACACAGGTAGAGCATGACCTCCCTATCACGCTCATAAAATCTTAGAGTCGCACATTCAAAACCAAAGGAGTTAGACAAAGGAGTCGACAATTCCCTTTAATGTTGAGTGATTGAATCAAGATTGAATCATTCATTATGGTAATGTTGAGTGATTGAATCATGATTGAATCATTCATTATGGTAATGTTGAGTGATTGAATCATGATTGAATCATTCATTATGGTCCGTGAATCACTGTGAATCGATTCATGACAAATATGAATCATTGACAAGTCTGGGTAGTAGGCCTTCAGCTTTGCTGTCAACACCTCATACTCTGAGGAACTTCTCTCCAGCTCTGGAGGGTGTGGCAGCGTCCGACCACATCCTGAGTCTCCAGGCCCAACAATGGCAGTACAGTGGCAGCTTTTCTAGCAACATTCGTCACACGCAATCATGTAAAATTCCACACCTGAGCCATCTTTCAAAACTTGCTCCTGGCTGATAGAGCAGTGGCGTAGACACGGCGAATCTGTACACGCATAAAATTGGGAGTATATTTTTGTTCGTAATTTCAGCCGACCCTCCACTAAAAAAATATGCGACGCCCCTGCCTACCATAGGCGAACGTCATAAAAAGTGTGGGGGGGGGGGCAGCCATCCAGAGGGCCTCCCTGTGTCAAGGGAACCCACCGGCCACCGTCCAAGGGGCAGGTGGAAACACGTCGGAATAACAACATGAAAGGCCTGAATGAATGTCAATGGAAAACACGTCAAATTTGCACCATTCATTTCCTCATCGGACCCATTCGCCAAGTTTTCAGTGATATTGTTTTCAGTATCTGATGAGTTTTTACTAATGAAGGTCGCTCGAAGCAACTTAACCCTCGCCGTGCTGGGGGGGAGGGGGCGTTTATAGACCCTTCCCCCTAAGGTTTTTTCAAGGATAGCGAAAACACGGCGGCGCGCAGCGCCACCATTTTTGACACAGCTGTTCGCGCATCAATTACCCACATTGTGTGCAATTCTTGACCTCGGGTCCTCTCAGTTCAGGTCACCAGGCCAGGTCACGTGACCCCCACCTCCAAAAAAAAAGTTTGCCGTCGTACCACAGTCAGTTGTTGGCCGATTGGTTTTAAACTTACAGGATTACAGGAAGGTCATAGATACCTACAATTCGTAAATCTCATATTTTTATATCGGTGACCTAAGGTCGGGTCAATTTCGTGACCTTCCCATTATAAGTCAACGGAGAAATATTCAAATGCTTCCGATTCCGAGGATACGGATGATATCAGTCCAATTCCTTCTGGATCATGTTAGCATAGGTCATTATTGATGATACAGGTTCACTTTTTGTTCAGTGACCCTACAAGGTCAGCCGATGTCATCAGTGGTCGCCAACACCTTTTCGTCAATAACTCTCGACATAATGCAGATATAGAAGTGAAACTGGCACCAGTGTGTAACTGTGTTTATCTCGTCGAGACGTTTCCCAATATGCAACATGACCTACTTCGGTCACCACTTGACCTGAGGTCAAATTTCTAAGTTAACCTAACCTGACCTGGTTCACGACGCCTGCTGACGGGCTGACTGCTGCTGCCTACTGCTGTCAAAACGTATCGACCAATCAGCGTGGACCAGTGGGGAGGGTACGGTGTATGACGTCATACCTCTGCTGCCTCCTGCTGTTGCTGCTGCCGGAAAATCGCGTCAGCGTGGCAGCAGATAACACAAATTGGCGCACGCGGCAATTTCCAAACGTGAAGCGTCGATAAACAACCAACGATCTCCAAGCGAAAAGCTTGAAGAAGCGAAGATGGATATGGAGTAAGTCTGCGATAATTTTAGTTTACTGTTTATGTTGGTATTAGGTACTGTTAGCGAGAAAACGCGCCTTTTTCGCCTGGCCGCTGTACGCTCTCCCTGTCGCCCAGGGGGGTGTCATGGCTATCTCCGTAACGTGTCCGCCCTGTCCCATGGCGTCACTTTCCAGCTCGATTTCCACCAATGGGGTGGCCGAATCGGGAGAAGCGTATTTCCTTTCGTAGACCGTCTCGTGGCACTTCTCGGTCTACCAAAAGAATTACGCCTTCGACCGGCGTCAAGGCCATCGAGACTCCGGCGCGGCCGCCATGTTGATTTACGGTGGCGCATTCGTCACTCAACGATCTTCAACATAATTGTAGGTGAAACAAGTGTAATCCAGATGTAAAAATACTTTCACCTGATAGATACTACTACAAAGTATCCTCAAGTCACCTTACTTCATCAACAACCAGGTGAAATAATACAAAATTCGCACTTCAACCAAAAACAGCATCCAGCCACAGTTCCCCGTGGCCAAAATCCAAACATTGCCTTATATGGGCATGGGCCTCGCTCGGTTGCATGCCTCGCTTTGACATCGTCTAGCGGCTCACTCTTGCAAATTAGGAGAAAATGTCACAAAAGCGAGCTGTAGAGGACGTTTCAATCTATCATTTAGTGCTCAATTGATCCCTCTGGCACCTAAGGTATGCAAATGGTAGGACGCGAAAGTAGGCCGATTTAACACTATTTGAATAGGGAGCGTGTGACATCACGCATTTCGCTGCCTACCCCGGACGGGTCTACCTAGTCTATGGCCTTGCCTGTCGCCGTTTATGGCACCACGTACGCGCTACTTCGACTCTCACGCCCGCGTGTCCGCTGCCCTGGTTCCCGCGACCACGTGCGATGTCGCGCACGAGGGCCGGGACGGCGCCGCGACACAGGGCAGTCCAACCCGGGGGTCCAAAGTTATATGGTAGCATGGGCGTGACTTTCACTACTAGCCCATAGGGTTCCATGTTAAATTGCTACTTTTCCAGCTCGATTTTCGAACTGTTCTTCACCTCAAATTCATATATCAAACCCACAGAAAGAAAGTGGTAACATTTTTATTTCGATTTTTGGGGTCAAAGTGTCACGCCCAATCAACGGTTTACGAGTTATTAACCAAAGTATGACACAATCTCAACGATATAGTCGAAGGTCGCGGGATCGAATCCCGGGGATGCCAATAGTTTTATCGTAAAACTGGCTACATACAGAGTTTGATCGGCAACATGCGGTGTTTTGAATTTATTTTATTTGGTATAACTAAATGATAAGAATCAGGAAATCTTATTTTTTAAAATATGATATAATTTTGTATCTACTTAAACAAATGTGCTAATTGTGCAAGTGCTAATTAGGTAACTAACATCACGGTTGCTCTGCGATGTTGCGATTATTTTTGTCAAGCGCAATTTTAACTGTTATCAGATTCATAAATGATACCCATAGAATAAAGCCAAAGCATTTCTATTTTGATTTTTTTGGGTTGAAATGGCAAGCCCAACCAATAGTTTTCGAGTTATTGGCCAAAGTATGACCTTATGATGTAGTCCAAGAGCATGGAATCAAATCCCGGCAAGGCAAAGGTTTTACTGGCAGTCGTTGAGAACAACGTTATATGTGTTGTGTTGCGTAGTCCCTGGGACAAACACGTCACGGAACGGAGACTGTATTCGACACGTTCTCACGCGGGCGACTCAGACGCGACTGCTCCGTTGGGCTCGGCCGGGTCTGTCCGGCTGCTGCGTTGTGCTCGGCCGGGTCTGGCCATCTGGGGGCGGTGTCGGATGACTGTGTTTCCGACACCGGATATCTGGACGCAACAATATTGGCAATATATGGCGCCCTGTGTCTGTTATAATTTGATAACAGGGACGGGAAATATGAAATATAATTTCAATTTTCAAGCGCAATGTTGGGACTGGTCTTCTTCTCAAACTCATGTATATTAACAATGGCCCTTGGCATGTTGTGGTCCATATTAGTAATGATGAAGTCTTAAAACAATCAACAAGAACCGAAAATTATAAGTGTTACAATCGATATACTCTTATTAAATAGCATACCATCTTTCCTCGGTAAAACGGTCCTTCCCACTAGTCAAGCCGTATCAAAGCTGAAGCCAAAACAGGAAATATGTGAAAAGAAATTCAGTATTCGAGACCCAATCAGCTGCTGCGACACAACACGACAACGGCACTCACACTATCCGTACCTGTACTCGGGATCCGATAAGCTGCAGCGGCACAACACGACAACGGCACTCACACTGTCCGTAGTCCGTACCCGGACTCGAGACCCGATATGCTTAGGCTTTCGTGACGCACTGTTTGCGCTTCCGTGCCGCCCGCCTTTCCATGACCTCCGCGCGCCGAGCACCATTTACCGCCTTCGTGCGAATAAATGTGCGAACGCGCGCAAAGGTCCTAGCAGCAGCGGGTACGGAAGGGAACTTGTCGTGTAGTACATTCAGAAAAGCGGCCACCACTCTCGGTTTCCGGCTCAGCCGATTTGGCTCCAGCGCATGGTGAAGGCAGAACGCCTCTTCCATCTGTCGGAAACGTTCAAAGAATGCCTCCGTCGGGACCGTCAACCCTCCTTCACTCCGCATTCTGAGCCAGAGAGCCTCCACTGGCCCATCCTCGGTCTGCGAACACGGGGCGCCAAGAGAACGATCCCCCGCCTTGCGAGCCACGAAGCCACTCACATACGCCATGGCGCTGTCCGTCGCCGACGCACCTGATACTGGGCCGGCTGCTGCTGCGCTCGGGGCGGTGGAGCTGCCGGCTGGTGCACTTCTCTCGTACTCCTGCAGCAGCGACTCCATCTCCGGGTCCGGTTCCTCAGGCCCACAGTCGCGATCGTCGCTCGTCGATGGCTGGTCGGTGTCGGCCAGTGTAGCGCAGAAGGCACGCATGTCTACGGCCACCTCCTGTGGGACGAAATATACGGCCTCCTCCTGCAGCTCCCGCAGTTACTCCAGCTCTGACGGCACTGCCTCTGGGTCCGTGTCCGGCTCGGGGGACGCCTGTTCTGCCCCCCCCCCCCCGGTCTCGTCAGTGGGCTCACGCCGCTGTTCAAACCGAACAGGATGGTGATGAGGCGGAGGGAGGCGACAGCATCCACGGGGTTGGGGTTGGAGTTTGATACACTCCTGCCCCGCACCATCCCGAAAAGTCCATCTAGCCAGTCCTGTGTGAGGCGACGGGTCAGCAGGTACGTTGTAGCACGGCCGGTTTCTCTGTGTCCCATGGGACGCGGCCGGCCAGAAGAATAAAGATGGAGTAGCGTAACCGATGATATTTGCCGTGATAGTAGAACAGGTGAGAGGCAGCAGTAGACAGGCGAGACGGCAGTGTGGTAGCGCACCACAAGACCGCGAGAGCACAAGTCACAGGAGCAGGCGAGAGCAGTCCGGCGTCCGAGACCCCGGGTCGAACTCTGCTCATCTCACGACCGTACACCCCGTTCACAATTTGCTACCACCTAACTTCTACTCTCTAACTGCTACTATTGGCCAGCGGGTCCGTTCGCCTCAGGCTGCTATTCTCTAATTGGTGGCACAGTTCTGTTGGAGCTCTGGGATTCGTCGTTGGGCGGGGCTAGCACGCGTATAGCTACTGGGCCGTATATGGTAAGGAATTCGGTGCCGGATGGTGAAGCGGTTGCGTCGGTAGTGATCAAAGGAATATGAGTATAAAGCGCCTGGTATCTAAGCTGACGGGACGCTGGGGTTTAAGCGATAGGGCGAAGTTCAATGGAGGCTCATTTGGCGGGCGTGTCGGATGGACGGGCGGCGCAGGGAGCTGGCGTATCAGGTTGACGTTGCAGCTCGGGATGTGTGCAAAAGGAGCTTGCCTGATCGGGTTAGTGTGAGTGACAGGCATTCAGTCAGGTATAATGGGATTAGGACCGGACGCGGACCCAGCGGCTGTAGCAAAAACGATATTATGGAAAAACGTCTAATACGAGTTGGGTGCTTTCGGTCCCGAGAAATGATGCTATTTGAAAACATGCTAGTAGGAGTTAGGTGCTTTTTGAAACGGCCACTTTCGAAGTGCTAATACTAATGGTAAAATGCTAGATGCTACAATACCTCCCCTCCTTGTAAAGGAAGCTTTTTGGGGCCCAAAAAGCGTATCCCGGCGCCTGATGGCGGAGGGATGGAGAGGCATGACGTATATATATATAAAAACGGCGACGACAACGGTGATCCAGAGTCTATTACTCGGATGTCTGAATCGTAGGATCCCTTAAACGTATAAAGACTAGACTAACTCCAAGCCCAGCCCCAGCGAAGGGGACGGTGGGCGAACAAAGTACTCCGGACGAGTCTAAATCTAAACAGACACCATAACCGATGAAGAACTTAAGCTAAGACAGGCAACATACTAAACACTGACACTATAACTAAACGAATACCGGCACCGACTAAAACACGCGACATGACGCGACACGACGGGCGACGTAGGCGTCCATGACACGGCGGTCACTACTGCACTTGGGGATGGGGGGTAGTGCGGCACAGCGCATCACTGCTGGGGCGCGGTGTACGCATGACGGCGGGGGCGAGCGGGGGAGCAACGTGGACTGGCTTGTCCATGTTCGGGGGAGTTGGTGTGGCCTCACACCACGATGGCGGTACGGGGGGTAGATGGCGTTCTACCGCCGAAGACGGTAGACGCGGGCGAGTCCGCTGTGGCTGGAGCTGCACCTCGTGACGGTGCGGCGTCCGTGACGGCTCCATCGTGCGTCGGACAGGGCAGGAAGGTGACCCGAGCCGCTGTCTGACGGGCGTTGTGCTGAGGCGTAATAGACAAGGGTTCAAGTAACTCGATGGCGGTTTCGGGGGTGGTCACGGGAGAAGCAGAATAGCGGGGGAGATAATACAGGGAGCGAGCACGCGGGCAGCAGTGTTTGATACAAAAACCCAAACCAGCCAAGCAGAGCAAGCCGACGATGATAAGGAATGTCCACGTTATAGAGAACGAAGCGGGGCTAGCATCATGTACAAGTTGGAGTGGTAACGATTCAACTTTGTTGAAGTAATCGTCTGCTGCCATGCCGTCAATGTGTAGCGGGGGTAGCACAGTGAGGTTAGTGCGGGCAGGTTCACGAATAGCAGCGATCCAGTGAGGACGCCAAATGGGAATATCGGCGGTCGCGTTGATAGTGAGGCTCCTATGGTTGAAAGCAGGAAGTTCCAAATGAGTTTCGCTGGCATAGTAAGGCGGAAGGTAGATGGAGTCACCAGAGGCAGAGCATTCGATATCCAATAAAATGATATCGACTGCCTTTGTGATGGTACGAGTGATGCTCTTTTGGGGACAGACGACGGTTAGTCGTGAAGGGGGCTTAGAGACGAGAAGCCACGACCCTTTGGTAAGGTAGTAGGCTTTTGGAGCATTGTTGGTCGGTCGGATGACTGGAGCACAGAAGTTAGTGATTCCGGTGTTGTCATGCCGAAATAGGGAGACGATACAGGAGGCGGCACCAGACATGGCATATGCTGGTTCGTGAAGTTGGCAGAAGGGCTGTTTGGCGAGGATGCAGGCTTCCATTTCTGAGTCATCAGGTTGGATGTACTGTTGACGGTTCTCAGATACGATCAAGAAGCGGGGTTCGCTAGGAATGTACGTTAGGGACACATTGTTGCCATGCAGTGGTACCTGGTAAGGGAAGAAGCGGTAGACGTCAAAGACATGTAAAGTATGGAGCAGTGGGACGTAAAACAAGACGTGGTAGTTGTCACCGTCTCGGATTAGCTTCGTTTTGGCGATGCGAACGTACTCAGTGATTTGATCTAGCGGGAACGGTAGTGCAAAGTTAGTTGGGAGAGCTTTGTTGATCCTGCTCAGGAGACGTCCGAGGTCACGCGAGCTGATCAGATCAGCATGAAGAATGCCGACGTGGGCCAGTGCCAATTTGTCTGAGAGGGAAGCGAGTGCCGAGTAGAGACGATGAACGCTTCGCGTCACCTGATGGATATTCTCTGAAAGGTCTGCAATATGCAGTGCTATTGTAAGGGTGTCGCCGTTTCTGCGAGTTAGGCCCATGAGCCGGTAATGCGAGTTCGTCATTGACTTAATCGCATCGCAGAGTGATCGGAGGGCCTTACGATTTTGAACCGTGGCAACTCGTGTAGAGTTAAGGACGGTGAGCGTTCCGTTGAAGGCGTGTGCCATAGCAACTTCTTTGACGTTAATGAGTTTTACGTTCGCGGTCAGATGAGAGATTTCGTTTTCTGTAGCCGTGCCAAACAGAGAGGACATGACGTTGCCGATACCATCAATCAAACCGCGCTTCGTGCGCTTTGTCCGGTTTGACTGTTGGATGAGCCGGCCATCGCTTGGAACGGTAAAAAGGTTGCTGAACGTGGCAAGGATTTCTGTCTCCTCGTGTCCGAGCTGTTTGATGGATTTTGCCAGGCGGCGGACAGATACGGCTATCCCGACTTGGTTTGGATCTGACTCATTCGGACTTAAGTGGCTGCGGCCGAGGGAGAGGGCCGTATGCGTAAGCAGGTTAGTTGCGTCTTTGATTTCTCTGAACTGCTGGCGGTAAGGAGACATGCTGCCGGAGAGGGTAACAGCCCAAGAGCTGTAGCTGGGGTACGTTTTGCCCATCGGGATAAACAAATGTCCCGGATCAGTAGGGGGTGTGACGGATGCATGTAGCATCGTCAGGAGCCATCCAATTACTTGTCCCGTTATTAGCCTCATTGTTTGCACTGACGTATGTGTGTGTGCCCTGAAACACAACAACAAATTCGATATCATACTGCGCCTGGGAATATAATATCCAAGGCCGAAATGACAAGACTAAAGATTTTTGGTATCCAATCTGATGAAACACTTCGCTGTGCGTGGTTCATGCTTTCAACTGATTGCTGTGGAACAACAACATTTGGACCGTTTATATCAATGTCTAAACAGTCAGAGTCAGATTGGACCTTATTTCTTTTGTCTGTCTCACGCTCGTCGGAACTGTCGCGGAGTCGTTTTCGTACGAATGGTTGATCAGTTTCCATATACCTGTACCCTTCGAGAGGCTCGACATGACCTGCAGCGGCATCTACTGGACCTTGCGATCGAAGATTGTACCTGGGCAGCCTCTGTGGTAGCGGTGATGACGGTCCATGCTCTCCACTATCCGGTGATGGTGGGGAGATACCTATGGGGTCATCTGGTGCTACTGAAGGGTTTTCAAGGGTTGGATTGTTGTCCTCACCTTGCAGTTCCGTGGCGTTCCTTTCATCATCTGAGTCAGCATCATCTGAAACAGCTGGTCTTTCGTCACTCACATCTGCGTCTGCTGTGCTATCCTCTGTTGCCGGCTCTGGTTCCTCAGCTGTGGGAGTGGACGATGGTTCGAAGGTCGAATACCAAAGTCGATCGCCGACAGGTAGTCGAGCGGCACGGAGATGCTGATTGCGCAGAGGTGGGTCTTCTGAACGAACACCTACCTGAACAGGGCGTCTGACGGTGTCGTACGTCCTGTCCCAGACATCTCCTTCTCTGAAGCGAAGATTCTCGGAATGAACTATTTTTGTCTTACCTGTTTTCATGCTTTTGATGCAATAGTTCTCCTCACCTTGCTTGGAAACTATGCGGAAGTAGTTTTTCCAATGAAGTGTAAATTTGGAAGAGTCACCTGGTTGAATTGAGGGATCAAAATAGAATACCAAGTCACCTGGGTTGAAGTTTGATGGCGTGGCATTTTGTGCTATCAATGCTTTGTTGCGATCTCGAGATTCCTGCATGTTTTGGACGACCTGTGTATATGCGTTATGTAGGTGCTCAAACATAACTGGTACGTAATCTTCACCGGTGTAGTGAAGACGGGGTTGTAGCAGCGTGTCTACAGGTAGAACAGGGTCTCGCCCGTACATGATAAAATATGGTGAGTACTTGGTTGACTCATTTTTGCTCATGCGATATGCTCCCAAACAAGGTTGGAGAATTTGATCCCACTGAGTTTGGTTCTCGCTAATTTGTTTTTGAATCATTTCGTTCATACATCTGTGGAAACGTTCCGTTTTTCCGTTTGATTGAGGGTGATAGCTCGAAGTGCGTACTCTGGAAATGCCTAATTCTTTGTTCACTATGTTCAAAAGAGAATTGCAGTATTCTGTACCTTGATCACTGATAATAGTTCTGGGACAGCCATGGCGAGGAATGAATTCATCGAGAAGGATTTGTGCAATTGTAGCTGCTGATTTGTCCGGAATGGCCCAGGCTTCTGGCCATCCACTGAAGTGATCTACAATGGTACAAACGTATTTGTCTCCGCTTGCCGAAATAGGGAATGGGCCGCACGTATCAATGCCTACAATTTCCATTGGGGCTGAGGGCATGGGCATGTCCTGCATGGGACGTCTTTCTCTGCGCAACTTCTTTCTGTTGCAGATTTCACACGTTTGAACATACTGCATGATATCTTTCAGCATATTTGGCCAGAAATATGATTTCACCACTTTGTCGGTCGTTTTCTCTATTCCCAAATGTCCTCCGAGATATCCGTCGTGAGCACCTTGTAACACGATTTTCCGGAAGGAGAGCGGTAACACAAGTTGCATTTTAGTGTGTGGTCGAGTTTTTGTTCCTTTCTCTATGTGATACAAGAGATCGTTTTCTAAGCAATATTTTTATGTGATTTGCGGGTTTTCCGCCTTGAGTTCTGAAATGATTTGACCAATTTCTCCATCAGCGTTTTGAGCTTCTTTTAAACTAGCAGTGTCGAAAGAATGATAATCTATTGGATCTGGGGTTTGTTGATCGCAAGGGTCTTCTTGAACGTCCATTGCGTTGTCTATTACATTAACGTTGGTAAGACCGATTGCGTTAATGTCTGTGCTGTCACCTGTCCAATCAAGATGCTCGTCTGTCAGATCCTCAGCGACTGACGTGTTGTGCAAACGGGATAGCATATCTGCTGCGATATTTTTGGGGCCTGATATATATTCTATGTGACATCCGTATTCTCCCAAAATGATGGCCCAACGTTGGATGCGTGGATTTTTCATTTCACTCGTGAACAAATGTTTGAGGGGCTTGTGGTCAGTAAAAACTGTGATATCTGTTCCGATAACTATAGGCCTGAGTTTCTCCAAACTATAAATGATGGCGAACGCTTCGCGTTCTATAGTCGGCCATTTCATCTTCTGATCTGAGAATTGATGTGATATGTACTGTATCACTCGGTTTTGACCTTCATGCTCCTGCATCAAAACGGCACCTAAAGCATACTGTGAGGCGTCTGTATATAGTTTGAATGGTTTTGAGATGTCGGGAAATGCTAGAATGGGCGCCTCAAGTAGTGACTGTTTCAATGTTTCGAAAGCGCCTTGCGCTTCCGGTGTCCATTGAAACTTGGCATGTTTTCTTGTCAGTGCGTTGAGGGGTCTTGCAATTTTACTAAAGTTCGGAACATACTTGCGATAGTAGGACGCCATACCAAGAAAACTTCGCACGTCTCTGACCGTTCTTGGCGGTTCCATGTTTTTGACCGCTACGACTTTCCGAGGGTCAACTGAAACACCATCATTTGAAATGATGTGACCTAGGTAATTTAGTTCTTTTCTGATGAATTCACACTTTGATATTTTAAGTTTCAGATTTGCCTTGCGTAGCCTTTCGAACACTTCGCCGAGGTGTTTGATATGGTCCTCAAAGGTCTCACTGAACACAATTATGTCATCAACAAATGCTAATGCACAGTGACGCACGTCACCAAGTACAGCATTCATGCAATTTTGGAACACACTTGGGCTACCACTCAGTCCGAACGGCATACGGGTACATTCGAAAACTCCTGCGGCGGTGCCAAAGGCGGTCTTCTCTTTGTCCTCTTCCCTAATGGGAATTTGCCAAAAACCTTGCTTCATATCTAAACGGGTCCGAAATTTAGATTTTCCGAGTGCGAAAAAGATGTCGTCCGCTGAAGGAATACTAGCTGCTGGACGGATTGTAATGGCGTTTAATTTTCTAAAGTCAATACAAAGTCTAATTGAACCATCTTTCTTTGGTACTAAAATGACTGGTGACATCCAAAGCGAATTGCTCCGTCGAATGATATTAGCCGCTAGCATTTCTTGAACTTGTTTTTCTAATGCGTCTCTGTACGCAAGAGGTGGGCGACGTGGGTTCTGATAAGTAGGAGGGTGGTCTTGTGTGTTAATTCTCATTTCAGTGACATTCGTTGTAGTCAATTCTCTATCATTCTGCACAAAAATGTCCATATGTTTCGTAATACATTCTGTCAACTTCTGTCGCTGGTCCTCAGGCACGTGATCTAAATTAAATGTTAAAAGCTTGTCTGATGGACAATTGCTGGTTTGCTCTTTTTCCTCCTGTTGTACCGATGAAACATTCGAGCTTAGCTCTTCGTCTCTGATAGTAATGGCTACACCCAAAACTTGACCTTTTCGAAAATGTAAGTAGCGACCCGTTTCGTTCACGACTGCCCATGGAATGTGTCTGTTTTTAGACAATTTCACGACTGCGGTTGGCAGTAGAACGCCTGGTTCATCCTGAAAGCAAGGTGACGATGGAAGTTGTGAGACTACAAAATTTTCGCCAGGGTGTTTTTTCTTTGAGATAAAGCACTTCAGTTGCATGTCCGAACGGGGGAAGATATCTACATCCTCCGCTAGTCTCACCAAGTTGACTTCTTTCTTTTCATTTCTCGATTTCTGTTGTAATGGATAAACTGCTCTCCCGATAATCAGAGTCTGATGTTCAAAATATAAAAGAGCTTTCCGAGAGTTCAGAAAGTCTATGCCCAAAATCATGTCATGCTTGAAATCAGATACCATGATGAAGTCGTGGTACATACGCACTTTTCCCAGCGTAATGCGAATTCTGACGGTTTTGGTTGCTTTTAGCTGATGCCCTGTGGCTGAAATCAAAGTGACCTTTTTTGAAGACTGAGATGGTTTGACTAGTTGGGGATCTAGGAGTTTTACAAATTCTTCGCTAACCAGTGAAAGTTGCGAGCCTGTGTCTAAAAGAGTGCGAAATGGATGTGTTCCGATAGTTATGTCAATGAACGGACATTTTTCACTTACCGTCAAAACATGCGCTGTTTCTGGGGCTTCATCTGTCGGTGCGGTGTGAGGCCTACCTAGTTTCCCTGCTGCTGGGACTGTTGCTGTGCCGTACTAGGCCTACCTGTTCTCTGGTCGGTCAGGTGAGCCGGGTAATAAGGCGGTCGTGAGGCAGCCTACTTTTTACGGCACACGCGCTGAACGTGACCGGGGATCCCGCAGTAGAAACATATTGGCCTGTTGTCCGGAGTCCACTGGTACGTCTGTGAATTGTTGCTCCTAGGGGGCACGTTCTGCTGACGAGGATGTTGTCCTTGCTGCTGCGGGACCTGTTGGAATTGTTGCGGCTGCTGTGCAGGGCGCTGTGGGTACCTGTTGGCGCGGGGGTCGGGATGTCTGTACTGCTGAGCTTGTTGAGGCTGTACCTGAAAGTTTTCACGCTGTACCAGAATTTTCAGCAGGTCCTTGACTTCACCTATATCTGAAACTTGTTCAGATACCGCACTGCAGTCCATGGCTTCGCCTCTCGAGTGGTTAGTGTACATGGATAGTTCTGTCATGAGCTTTGTCTGGTCCATTGCGATTCGGTACGCTTCAATGAAAGTCTTTGGTCGTCTGGTAGCAATACGTTCCTGAAGTTTTCTGTCAAAAATACCATTGATGAAGGCTTTTGTGAGCGTCTCCGTTACGTTCGACTCGTCTATCTTTGCTTTGTATGCCTGTTTGGCCAAAGTTTTAAGTCTTTCAGCGTACTGGGAGATCGTCTCTGTTGGTCGTTGCGTCAGGGTCATGAGTTTCTGTTTTGCCATGTCGGCGTCGTCAAGGTGATGATACCGTTCGAGCATGAGGGTTTTCAAATGATGCCAAGAATTCAGGGAAGCAGCGATTTCGTGATAACATTCGAGAGCAGATCCTCTGAGGAGCTGTGATGCAGCCCATAGGGTCTGTTTCTCATCCTGGTCCACTTCCAAATGAATGTTGTCCACTTCAGCAATCCAATTGATGAACTGATCAGGTTGGAGTCCATCAAAATGACTTTTGGTGCGTTGAGCTCCGATCGAATGAACTAATGTTAGTTGATTTCCCAGGGCGTTCACACATTTGATAATTTTATCAGCGTCTGATGCCGCAAACAATGGAGCGTCCGGGTTGTGAGCCATGTTGAAATATTTTACCAATCAAAGATAATGATATAAAAAAGAAAAGAGTTCCAGTACCTTGTTAATGCCGGGGAGGGACGGGGCCAGTCGCGGTTGCTCCCTTAGCTGGTGTGAGGTGAACGTCCCAGCTGTCGGTTGAGGCGCCGTCAGGTTCGTCCCAGTCGCTGTCTTGTGACAGCTGGTTCGTGGCGGTGCACCGAGGGGGCGCAACGTCACCGAGCTGTGTACGGCTGCACACAGCTGTGTTGTCCCAGGAGGAGTAGTCAGCTGGCTGGCAGGTGCAGTCGGACGTCAGCGACGGTTGAGGTGACGTTTCGGCAACCCTCTGCTTCTGGAGTGGTTGCACCAGCTTGGACGGGCCGACTACTGGAGCGTCCCGAGATTTGATAGCAGCGACGGACCACGGGTTGACCGAGCGTGCGTTCAGCAGCGTCTCGCGTACTGACGTGGCACGCTGCTCGGCGATGGAGCGGGGGCTGACGATTGGGTGGCCGCGGCGAGATAGCAGTGTGCCGTTTTTGCAGACAGTAGCTGCTTGCTGCGTCCGCAGGAGTCGGTGACGGCTCTTGGCCAGGCCGATGTAATTTAGGCCGGTTCCCAACAGACCACAGCAGCGATGGAGGCAGAGCGCGCAGGAACAGCGGTGGAAGTTGGCAGTAGAAGTAGTGCAAAGATCGCAATTGCAGAGGTGGCAGAGGCCGCAGTCCTGGCAGAAATATGCCTTGCTGTCAGCGTGACAGGGGCACTGGTGTGGAAGGCTGCGTTTGAAAATGTAGTCGCGGTGGTAGCGGCAGAGTCGGTGAGAAATGTCTGAGAGGCTGACTCTCAGAGCACTGACAGAGCCTATAAGCTCCCAGCAGAGGCAGTCACCGTGCGCGAGAGAGTCGAGCTCGGAAGGCGTGAAAGTCTTGGAGTCGGTGCTGCAGGGTTCGATTGGTATGTCTGTTGCAATCTTCAAACCGGAAGAAGTCGCGGAGAACATCGGCGTCGATCCGGGTACTCACGGCACCAATGCAGCACGGCCGGTTTCTCTGTGTCCCGTGGGACGCGGCCGGCCAGAAGAATAAAGATGGAGTAGCGTAACCGATGATATTTGCCGTGATAGTAGAACAGGTGAGAGGCAGCAGTAGACAGGCGAGACGGCAGTGTGGTAGCGCACCACAAGACCGCGAGAGCACAAGTCACAGGAGCAGGCGAGAGCAGTCCGGCGTCCGAGACCCCGGGTCGAACTCTGCTCATCTCACGACCGTACACCCCGTTCACAATTTGCTACCACCTAGCTTCTACTCTCTAACTACTACTATTGGCCTGCGGGTCCGTTCGCCTCAGGCTGCTACTCTCTAATTGGTGGCACAGTTCTGTTGGAGCTCTGGGATTCGTCGTTGGGCGGGGCTAGCACGCGTATAGCTACTGGGCCGTATATGGTAAGGAATTCGGTGCCGGATGGTGAAGCGGTTGCGTCGGTAGTGATCAAAGGAATATGAGTATAAAGCGCCTGGTATCTAAGCTGACGGGGCGCTGGGGTTTAAGCGATAGGGCGAAGTTCAATGGAGGCTCATTTGGCGGGCGAGTCGGATGGACGGGCGGCGCAGGGAGCTGGCGTGTCAGGTTGACGTTGCAGCTCGGGATGTGTGCAAAAGGAGCTTGCCTGATCGGGTTAGTGTGAGTGACAGGCATTCAGTCAGGTATAATGGGATTAGGACCGGACGCGGACCCAGCGGCTGTAGCAAAAACGATATTATGGAAAAACGTCTAATACGAGTTGGGTGCTTTCGGTCCCGAGAAATGATGCTATTTGAAAACATGCTAGTAGGAGTTAGGTGCTTTTTGAAACGGCCACTTTCGAAGTGCTAATACTAATGGTAAAATGCTAGATGCTACAACGTGCTGTCACCAAACACAGCACGCATGTCGGCCATGAGGCCGCAGACAGACCGGATGGTGTCGAGCATGCCCTTCTGAAATGGGAACAGATGTTTAGCCGATCCGAAGCGCATGCCCAGCAGCTCTTCGATGGCTGCGTCCAGCACCGCCTCCTGCTCGTTGGTGGCCTTGCAGCCGCTGCGCAGGGACTTCGTGTCGGCGGGACTGGCGCTGTTGAGCACGTCGCAGGCGTTGTCAAACAGCTGGATGACTCGGGCCTCCTCAGTGTATATTGAGTATGTGAGGAAGTACCTCATGCAGCCGGCCGTGCTGCTGCTGACGAGCTGCATGGCCGGTCTGACTTTCTGGCGAGACATGCCAGTGGCCTGTAACAGTGAGAACAATTGTATACCTAGTTAATATAATCGTATTACCACATAAATCGGCACAGAAGCACAACAGGACAATGATGCAACAGCTGTAGTATTTGTGGCTGAAAATGCTGCATATTGCTTTCGTTTGGATGAATTGTTAAGGTATACCCTAAAAAGCAATTTTCAAAAGCAATAAAATTCAAAAACATACACTTCATATTTAGTTTAGATTGCAAGGAATGGTGCAGATTTCAAAAAGTGGTTCGTGTTGCTATGGCATAGTGTGCTTCAAAAGAAGATATAAAAGACTCAGGAGTCAGAACTTATGCAAAAAATCATGATTTATACAAATATTAAGTACAAATACAATTATTATCCTATAATTGTTTACATAACTGGCCATAATATTGTCATTCACAACAAAGGGTTTGTCACTGGTCTAGTAGGTACCTCCGCTTTAAACACATGCCACCACATACAACTTAAAACACAATAAAACATGCAACGCATATGTTAAATAAAACACAATCAAGCACATGCCACTTTAACAAAGAGCCAAAATTGTCAACAATGCACCACAGTAATTTCTCACCATGGCCTTCAAAACTGATATCTCAGATTAAACCACATTATATTTAAAGTGACTGATTTTCTTTAATTGTGATGTTCTTCAGGTCAGGTGAATGGTATGATCACTGATCAGGTGTGATTGTGACATAGGCATCAGCTCCATAGCCTTTGGATCCGAAATGAGAGGCTTCAAACACACCTTTCCCATTCCACACCTGTACACATGCAAAACACAACCAATAATATTTATTGTCATAAAAGTACCTCTCAATAATCAGTCTCAAAAGTCTCAATAATCTCATAATAAATTAATGCACCAATGTATGTTGTTAACCTGCCAAGGTCCTAAAGTAACTGTCAAAGTACCAATGCCAATGTTTGTTTTAAGACCAACAGGATACACATATGAAAATAACTAAATCCTCACATATTGATATTTAAATTTGGTTTTGTTTGTGGACCAAGCAGCAAGCACCATATCCTCTTGGGACCAAGGTGCTAACTGGAACTCTCACCCTGGTCCAAGGGATATCAATATGACAAGCCAGGGGAGCCGGGCAGATTTTTTTTCAGAGGACCAGCAAATATTCATATTGTGGTGAAATATTGACTTGAGCCCAAAAGTAGTAACAGAAATAGTTTAAACATGATTTATGAAGAGCTATCAAACAGTATTTTTGGTTTTCCACCTACTCCACATAGGCGCTGAGTTCAAGGGGATGGGGCGTCTTGCCCAGAGGGGTGGGGCAAGACACCTTTTGCAGGCATTTTGGAAATCATATACAAAATTGTTAAATGAAGAAGGTAAAAATAGGCAATGCAGAATGCAAGGCAACTCTTCAAACTTAATGAAGAAGGTAGAAGGTAGAATTACCAATATTTTGCTAGTCGCCAGGGCATTTGGGTAATCATTCAGTAATTCACCACCCCAGTTTATGGTGTTCTTCAGGTCCCCAATAGAAGAAGAGTAGTCAGCTGACAGTAATATTACGACAGACTGAAATGTGGGTTATCTGTTTACAAGATGGTCTGGGGGGGGGGGGTGCGGGCCCTCCCCCAGTAGGTTATGCAGTGCAGCGTGTGAATGTGAGTGGAGCGTTCTAAACATGGGTCCCTGGGACCATAATTGTTGTAAAGGTCAATTAGGTCAGGTTCAATTATATATAGTTTTTGG
>JAXIVJ010002394.1:65000-110779 GCA_036785665.1 Chirona hameri
GTACCCAGTGTTCTATTGCCCTGGGCTGGTCCAACGCCCTTCAAATGCCACGTGCCATAACGGGGCGGAGCATGACCATATATGGCAGGTCCAAAGGTTGATTTTTTTTTGGGGGGGGGGGGCGCACTTGGGCTATTGTTTTGCTGCACTATTATTTTGCCGGTGTAGAGGTGTAGGTATTGTTTTGATCACGTGATACATTTATTATTGCTAAACAGTCAACTCCTCATATTAATTTATTTCTGACCAATATATCAATATTGGTCAGTAATAAACTAATATGAGGAGTTGACTTTATATATGTCAATATGAATGTTAACAATTTCGTATTGCATTAGCTGAGGGCGGGCTTGGTCACATGATAAATGCAGCCATTTTGTGTTTGTATTGAATAGGGAGGGTCTAAAAAAAACTGTCCAGATTAGCAGGCAAGCTCATGCTCCGAAACTACTGGACCGATCTGAGTGATTTTTTCACCATTCAATTTGAACCAGTGGCGGATCCAGGGGGGGCCGTAGGGGCTGAAGCCCCCTGCCTTGGAAAACGGCGCCATTTTTGTATAGGATTGCCCGGCGCCGAAGGCGCCGTAGCGTTTTCGGGAGGCCGCCAGGGCGCCCTTGCGTCTACCAACAGTATCGTAGCACTCTTGGAAGGCACCCTGGCACCCTCAGAAGACATCTTGCCGCCCTCACAACGCATTATGCCGCCCTCGGAAGGTACATCGCCGCCCTCGGAAGGCATTATGCCGCCCTCGGAAGGCACCATGCCGCCCCCGTCATCGAGGAAATATGCCGCCCTCAGGCCTGAAGCCACTGCCTTAGAAAATCCTGGATCCGCCCCTGATTTGAACTGGTCGGAATGGGGGCCGTTTTGCGTTTTATCCACTTTAGTCTAATCTAAATTAACCAAATACGATCAAAACCTGTAGCTCAAATTTGCAGGCAAGCCTATGCTCCGAGGCTATGGAACCGATCTGCGTGATTTCTGCACCATTCTATGCGGCATGGTGAAAAATGGTGCCGTATTGCGTTTTTTTTTACAGATTGGTTTACTTTAGTGGACCAAATCGGACTAAAACCACCAAAAACCGTTGCAGGCAAGCCCATGTTCCGAGGCTATGGAACCGATCTGCATGATTTTTTCACCATTCGATCCGGCGTGGTCCAAAACGATGCCCTTTTGCGTTTTATACAGATTGGCTCACTCTAAATGGACCAAATTGGGCCAAAACCACCTAAAACCGTTGCAGGCAAGCAAGCCCATGCTCCGAGGCTATGGAACCGATCTGCATTATTTATGTTTTCCACATTCAGTCCGACGTGGTCCAAAATGGTACCGTTTTGCGTTTTATCCAGATTGGTTCATTCTAAGTAGACCAAATTGGACCAAAACCACCGAAACCAGATGCAGGCAAGTCCATACTCCGAGGCTATAGAACCGATCTGCATGATTTCTTCACCATTCGATCCGGCGTGGTCCAAATCGGTGCCGTTATGCGTTTTATACAGATTGGCTTACTCTAAGTGGACCAAATTGGACAAAAACCACCAACAACTGTTGCAGGCAAGCCCATGCTCCGAGGCTATGGGACTGATCTGCGTGATTTCTTCACCATTCGATCCGACGTGGTCCAAAACGGTGCCGTTTTGCGTTTTATCCAGATTAGTTCACTCTAAGTGGACCAAATTGGGTCAAAACCACCAAAAAACGTTGCCATTGGTATGGAGCTGTCCGCTCCGGAGTCATGCTACTGCAAAATATGAAGGTGAAAATAAATTATTTAAAAAATACCATAAAAACTCCAATTCTTTGAGCACATCACCCTATAATTGCTTTTGCCTCAACGGTCTGGCATAATACTTCGTTTTACATTATATATTACGATTCCACGACTCCCTATGGGAGTTTCGGCACGTGCAAAAAACTAAGGTCCAAAACAAACGGAGGAGCCCCCGCTTGGTCACGTGATTTTCTCATATGGCGCAACCTATTTATACAGACCTTGGGCAGTCGACCACCAGACTCCGCCGATTACGCGACTGACGCCAAGGCCATAAAGACTAGGTAGACCCGTCCGGGGTAGGCAGCGAAATGCGTGATGTCACGGGCACGTGACGTCACACGCTCCCTATTCAAATAGTGTTAAATCGGCCTACTTTCGCGTTCTACCCTTTGAATACCTTAGGTGCCAGAGGGATCAATTGGGCACTAAATGATAGATTGAAATGTCCTCTACAGCTCGCTTTCGGGACATTTTCTCCTAATTTGCAAGGGTGAGCCGCTAGACGATGTCAAAGCGAGGCATGCAACCGAGCGAGGCTCATGCCCATATAAGGCAATGTTTGGATTTTGGTCACTGGGAACTGTCGCTGGATGCTGTTTTTGGTTGAATTGCGAATTTTGTATTATTTCACCTGGTTGTTGATGAAGGAAGGTGACTTGATACTACTTTGTTGTAGTATCTATCAGGTGAAAGTATTTTTACATCTGGATTACACTTGCTTCACCTACAATTATGTTGAAGACCGTTGAGTGACGAATGCGCCACCGTAAATAAACATGGCGGCCGCGCCGGTCGAAGGTATAATTATTGTGGTAGACCTGGAAGTGCCACGAGACGGTCTACGAAAGGAAATCCGCTTCTCCCGATTCGGCCACCCCATTGGTGGAAAGCGAGCTGGAAAGTGACGCCATGGGACAGGGTGGACACGCTAAGGAGATAGCCATGACACCCCCCTGGACTGACGCAGCCGCCGACGACCAGTGTGCAGCGCGACGTTCGATGCCGCGACTCTACGCTTTCTACTGTCATCTTTCTCATCTGTATCGCAATATAATCATCTACTCTTCAACAAGTCTTTCAACTCTATTGCCGCCGATGGTCTCCCGGAATTATACGAACAGGTACCATAAGCCAGGCTTTCTGTAGGAGCAAATTTGTCGTTGCAAGTACGCCAGATATGTATCGTGAATCGACAGCATTTGTGTTCAAGTAGTAACCGCTGACGATGACGTAGGTTGGTGTGTGCGCGTATTGTTTTGGCAGACAAAGAAGTGCCACATCCTAGCGATAACTAGTGACTGGCAACAATCTGGCAACCTGACGATATTTCCGCTACATAGCCGGGTTAGAGGTGGCACAGTGCCTCTATACCCATGATCCCTTTTAGTTTAGTCTAGTGGCTAGCAATGATCATTTTTAGCCTAGTGGTTAGCATACCCGGCTTCCATGCGGAGGGTGGCCGGTTCGAATCCCCGCGACGTCTGTCTGCTTTTTGTCATAGGGCGAATCTTAGCTTCGTCCCGATCGGACTAAATGGCTACGAGCGAATCTTGGGTTTCGTCCCAATCGGACTCAATGGCTACGAGCAGTGATGTCCTACGCTACGGAATTACGATACGCTACGTATGGTTTTTAGGCCAAAGCTACGCTACCGAATTACGTTGTTATATTTTGCTACGTTACCGATTACGCTATTTTTCGTTAAACGTAACTTATAATATATCGTACTACGATACAAAAGATACCAGGAAAATCAACAGTATGTAACGCTGATTTTTCGTTCATCTACATTTCTAACTTCCCTATCAACCAGCCGTCATGTATTTTTGTTTTCGCGACAGACATTTGCGAAGACATTCGTAACACAGTCACATTTGTTATTTCTGTTGCAGTTGTACAGTGTGCAATGCTGGCTTCTCTGTTCTAGGTACATGTGTGTCGTGGGACCGTGATAACTCTCCGGTCCTTGATGGAGCTGGCGCCGGTCCTGTTCGAGGTGCAGGACTACATCCTGACGTACAAGTTCAGCCAGGACTACATTGAGCTGTTTGACAACGCAGTCCGCAGATCAGGTAAGAATCTTCTGCTTATGCCTAACCCTGCATCCGGGCGAACGTCTTTTGTGGCATTTTCACTCTGTAGTCGATGGTTGTTGGAACCATCATCCACTGGCCGATCCAGGGGGGGGGGGGTCATTATGGACAAATGCTCCCCCCCCCCCCCCCCCCCGCCACAGAAACACTTCAATTACAAGTATGCCCCTCCGCGCGTTCCTGCGTTGGCTGTAGGAAGTAATAATTCGGAAGGAACACCTCCCCCCGGTCAGCGATTTTTCGCGTTGAGAACTCTACACCATCGCCCCCCCCCCCCCCCCCCCGAACAACAACTTAGTCGCGTAATAATAGTCTAAGTAGTAGTACTACTAGTAGTCGCGCTGATGAAACGGAGCGAAATTCCCCCCCCCCCAAACTCGAACTCTAGATCCGCCAGTAGAACCACCTCGCCGTTTTGCCCTTAATTGAGCTAGAGCCATGCAAAACAAAAACGAGCGTGTTATCCGCTCGAGAGAAATCCGAGAGAAAGTCACTCGATATGCCATGCCACTGTACCCTGCTATAAGTTTCGGGTTGACCATTGACCTTCCAAATGAATTAAATGTCGCGAAATGGCGAGAATTAAACAAAAATATGTTCTAAATGCCACAAAGTTCATTTTACTGTAAAACGCTTGGTCAATGTGGAGTTTCTTGCCATGCTCTTGGACTGAAATATAATAATCATGTGGAATATAGACCTGTTACCAAGTAATTGCCTGTTCTTAGATGACCTATGCGTCATATTGACCTCTTTACTCAGTTGATGTATTTGATGTTATATCTTGACATTTAGTTGGGGGAGTAGTAGAAGTTCGGTATTCCTGATTTAGTGTCATTATTGCGTTCCGCAGGTGGGTGTAACAACAGCCCCAGCGCAGCGCAGTTCATGGCCATGTTCCGCACATGCTGCACCGGTGTGGGGTCAGCCTGAACAGCTCAGGAAACGTCACGGCGCTGGAGTCGACGTCCATCCTGGCTGTGGGCCACACCTCCAGTCAGCGGGGCGACGTCAACACGCCAAACGCCGAATGCGACACCGGGATGCTCGACGTCCTGGACGCTGACAGGACGAGCACGACTACCGGCCGGGGCTGTCCTCCCTGGTCGGCAATGTCGTTTGCTACATCGCCGGCTTCGTTGTGCGAAAGGCACTCGACTGTGTGGATTGCGCCACGTGTCAAGGGGCTCTAGTCAGCCGACAGGAGCCCCATGACCTCACATCACTGTATCACCTGCAGCTGAAGAACTGCGGTGGCCTCGTGACGCCTTCTGCAGGAGCGCTGGAGGTGGTGTTGACTGCCGAGGAGGAGCTCCGACGCTGTTCTGCTCGGCTGGACTCTGCTCAGCGCGCAGTGCAGCGGCGTATGTTGGAGAGTGCAGTGCTGTACCGTATCGGCAACGACGATGTGTTTTGTCTGGGCCGTCACTCCCTCGACTCGCAGTACGGTCTGGACAATCACCACACCTACCTGATCCGCCTGCATCACCAGGCCAGGCTGCACACTGCTCGCCTGCAGAAAAATAGCCAGCGACAAAAGTTCACGAAGGCAGTGCTTTTCAGAGGGCATTAGGCCCTCTGAGTTGAGCTCTGATCACCAATGAGCTGGTGGGACTGCCCGTGCCGCTGTTCTGTCTCCGCCGGTTTCCATCTGATAATGTGGTTATTTCATATTTCATATACCAGAGTCGGCCTTTTCTAGTCATTTGAATACGTTTGTGATTGGTGTGAATCGGTTAAGAAAGGTCAGATCGTTCGTATATGATTTCTAGTCATTTGGATATGCTTGTGGTTGGTGTGAATCAGTTATGAAGGGTCAGATCGTTCGCATATGATTGTTAAACATATAAATGTGCAAGCAGGTATGTTGTGACCGTTGGGACTAACTGCATGCTTTTGGTGTGCATGTGTGTTAAAGGGAATAGTTCACCTTTAACATGGGGTTTTGGACTGAGATAGCAGATTTGTAGTGCAGATCTAAAAATGGTTTGTGGTGAAAGAATTACCTCTACGTTAAGTAATTTCGACACAGGACTAGTGGGCCCGATTTCAATCCCGCTGTTCCGGGCCACGATCGGGGAATGAACGCTCGCCGCCGGAGGCAGGTACACTCTCTGGCACGTAGTCTCTGGTCACGACGCCTCGTTAATATCCGCTCAGCCGCCCGGGCGGCGCGGCGGCCCCTTGTCAGAGACTGTACTTGGCGTCAGGCGGAGTGGGGCGGAGCCAGAACGCCAGCTGCTATCATCGTACGATTTCTCGTGAAATAGAAACTTACTTCTTTCTCCACATATATCCATCAGTTGTCCAAACCAAAGTCATATTCATAGTTTTGAGCTCAAGATGCACCTAATGGTTGAACTTCAAGACAACTTTCAAGGTGCCCTATTCCCTTTAACAGTGTTTATGTTTATTGGCCTGCGGATACGGCATTGCAAGACTGGCAATACAGAACCGTGTAGTGAATCATGTTTTTGCAGTTTTGACAATGGCGAGATCACGCGTGTCCTGTGCGAGCTGCACGAGGGGCACTTGGGCAGTGCCAAAATAGAGAACCTGGCCCGCCAGTAGGTGTGGTGGCCGGGGATCGACACGGAACTGGACTGCCTGGCACGGGACTGTGCGGAGCAGCCCCCACCAGTAACAGTTGGCAGCACTCGGGCGTTTTGACGTTAAAAACCTACTACACCATAGGGTTCCCATGTTAAATCGATTATTTTCAGACGAGACTGGCTCGTAACCTATGGTACATATTTTAAATCCGACTTCTGGAACAGATAGCTACGAGTCTTAGCTACAACGCTTTTATTGATAATTTTTCGATATTCCGGGCGTAAAGGGGTCTCTTTACCTTATAGGGGGCCCTAATCGGCCCTAGGGTCCCTTATCTTAAATGACCAGGTATATTTCTTCAGCCAGATTTATTTTCTTGGTCAGAGGAGTCGATAGAGTAAATTTGAAGGAAATCGTAGAGGCCGCCCCACAGGGCCAACAAATAGGAAAGGCCCTGGTGGGCCTCTAGGGCTCCCAGCTGCATTTTGATGATTGCATTAGCTTTGGAAAATTGAGAGCTTTCGAATGAAATGCATCTTGACTGGGTTTCTTAACGCTGTTTGGGACATGGGCACTGTTACCTTATAACGGGAGTCCTAATCGGCCCTAGGGGCCCTAATCCTAAATGACCGGATATATTTCTTCAGCCAGATTTGTTTTCTTGGTCTGAGGAGTCGATAGAGTGAATTTGAAGGAAATCGTAGGGGCCGCCCCTTAGGGCCAACCAATAGTAACGACCCTAGTTGGGCCCCTAGGACTCCCAGCTGCATTCTGATGATCGCATTAGCTTTGGAAAATTGAGAGCCTTTGAATGATATGCAATTTGACTGGGTTTCCTAACGTTTTTTTTTTACCAAGGCACCTTTACCTTATAAGGGTGGTTCTAATCGGCCCTAGGGCCCCAATCTTAAATTACCGGGTATATGTCTTCAGTCAGATTTGTTTTCATGGTCTGAGGAGTCGATAGTGTAAATTTGAAGGAAATCGTAGGGGCAGCCCTATAGGGCCAAAAATAGGAACGGCCCTAGTTGGTCTCCTAGGACTCCCAGCGGCATTATGCCGATTGCATTAGCTTTGGGAAATTAAGTGCCTTCGAATGATATGCAACTTGACTGGGTGTGCTAACGTGTTTTAGGGGGGCAAAGGCCTTATTAGGTACCTTATAAAGCCTAATCGGCCCAAGGGGGCACTAATCTTAAATGACCAGGTATATTTCTGAAGCCAGATTTGTTTTCTTGGTCTGAGGAGCCGATGGAGTAAATTTGAAGGAAATCGTAGGGGCTGCCACATCGGGCTAAACAAAATATGAACGGCCCTAGTTGAGCTCCTAGGGCTCCCAGATGATTGAATTAGCTTTGGAACATTGAGAGCTTTCGAATGATTTCGATTTGACTGTTTCATAACGTTTTTTTTTGTTGCAAAGGCCCCTTTACCTTATAAGGGGGTCCTAATCGGCCCTAGGGACCATAATCTTAAATGACCAGGTATATTTCTTCAGCCAGATGTTTTCTTGGTCTGAGGAGTCGATTGTGTAAATTTGAAGGAAATCGTAGGGGCCGTCCCATAGGACCAAAAAATAGGAACGGCCCTAGTTGCCCCTAGGGCTCCTAGGGACTGGTTAGGGACTGGTTCTGGTTCCCCTAGGGACTGGTTATTGATTCGACTCTGATTGAATAGATTGGAATCGTTCAATCAAAATCCCTTGAATCAAAGAAGAATCTATTCACCACCGGATTTTGCTATTCATGAATCATGATTGAATCAAAACCCGCATAGAAACAAGGCTGATTGAATAAAAATGACTGTGCAATGCTATTTCAATGGAGAGTCAAACGTGATTTGATCAAAAAATGTTTTGATTCTTTGAATTGGAAAGAATCATTTCTCAAAATGGTTATCCATGAATCAAACGGTGACTGAATCATTCATATTCCAAAATGAATCGTGATTGAATATTTCCAAAGAAGGTGAATCAATAACCAGTCTGACCCCCCCCCCCCCTCCGGTCAACATTTGGCTGAAGAGATAAATATGATTATACTACTGACGCACTGGCGGATCCAGGGGGGCAATCCGGCCATGCCCCCCCCCCCCCAAAAGCCTGGAAGGGGGGCCAACATGTCTTTTGCCCCCCCCTCCCCAAAAAAAACAAAATAAAAATATATATATAAATAACTGTAATGAGCCTCAACGCATATAAAAAAAACAATAAAATTCCGTGTTCTGTGAAATTTTAAGAAGAAAAAAATGAACACGTTCATAAATAATGATTTCGTCGTCGACGAAGGAATAACTAGACCCACGACCAAGGGCGGATCCAGGGGGGGGGGGCGAACGGGGCCATGGCCACCCCCCCCCCCAAGCCTGTTTAAGGGGGGGCCAAACTATGTTTTGCCCCCCCCCCCCCCCCCCCCCCCCAAGACGTGAAATTTAATGCATGCTATATTTGCGTTTTTAGAACGGTACTGGGCATCCCAAAATTGCAGCAGTCAAAATCAAGCTAGCCTCAGTCAAAAACTGAAAAATTTCGCGCCGCTTCGCGGCATGACACAAGTTTCGCAATTGCATATACAAATTTGGAAAATTAATTCCATTAAGTGTCTTGCAGAGGCTCTCCTTGACGGTAATTGCTGGCCACAGGGCCAACTCTCTTCATAAAATATTATCTTTAAAGCGGGCTAGATGTTTAGCGTGTCTGCCGAGTTCCGAAAAAGGCGACGCGAACGCAAAGACGCGGACTTCGGCAACCGGAAGCTGTTCCAGCGGTGCCCAACTTGTTGGCCCGAAGAGCTAATAGTGGGGACCAGGCCAGGACTATCTCCCCCAGGCTCCTCCAGATCCACAGGGACCATTTATGCGCGGAAATGTCGGTCTGCCTCTTGCTACTTTGAAACCATTTGCACTGTAACCAGTTGTTTGTTACAGTTCGGCACATAGGTATGTATACAGACTACAGTTATTATTATCATATGTACTATTGAGCGCAGACTGCCACCGGCCATCGTGATTTACTATCCGAGGCTAATGTATATGAAAAACTACCTTCATTTCAACATTTTGCATCATACCGAGATGTGCAACCAGGAAAAGGGGTTACCTGAGGCTTGGCTCCACTCACGGTCTGGTTCCAATATTAAAAATGCGTTTTCCACGACCTAAAATTAAAATGTTCACGCCGCTTCGCGGCGTCACATCAGTGGCCATCGGCATAACGAAGCCATCGTCATCGTCTCGTCGTAACGCTGAATTGAATGAATAACATTTTTAGCTTATTATCCTCTACAAGGCTAAGAGGCTAAAAATGCCTATGTTTCTGGGTTTTATCAGGCAAACCCGAGCAAAAAAAAAATCCCGCCGCTTCGCGGCGCTAAATAACAAGTACCTACTATAACATGCAAATCCACATTAGAAATGTTGCAAAGGCTTAAATACACGCATAACAAATTGGGGGACATTTTTTGTCGTCATTTCAGCCGACCCCCCCCCCCCCCCCACTCAAAAATTATCGGCGACGCCCCTGGGTACAGCTGACAATTGACATAGTTTTTATCAGTGTAAGGCAATGTCGGAACAATACAAACTGCAAGCTGACAAGCTGCAAGCTGCAAGCTGCAAGCAAGCTGACCTTTTTCGATATCCCAAAAGGTCGAAAACCTAAAAAAAAAATGGGAAAAAAAATCGAAATCGTGTGGTTGCAAAATAAAGTGGCCCAAATCCGGGAAGAAATTCGAAATTGGGGGTAGGTAAGGTCTGCTAAAAAAACGGTTTGGCCCCCCAAAACGGCCGGCTGGATCCGCCCTTGTACTGACGTGCCCCCCCCCCCGATAAAAAAAAATCCTGGCTACATGTCCAAGCTTAACCCAGTGTGACCAGTCCAGCCTTAGCAGCATGTTTTTTAATTGCTCCCCCCCCCCCCGCCCCGCCCCCAGTGAGAATTCCTTAGCCGAGGCCCTCCTGTGACCCGAGTCCTGACTCCACTCTGCAGCAGTGACCTGACCTGGCTTCTGCAGCACCATGACCTGAGCCCACTTTCTGCAGCAGTGTGGCCTGACCTCAGCAGCAGTGTGACCTGACCTAACTTCTGCAGCACCGTGACCTGACCTGACCTCCGCAGCACCGTGAACCGACTCCACCCTCTGCAGCAGTGTGACCTGACCTGGCCTCTTCAGCACCGTGACCTGACCTGACTGCTGCAGCACCGTGACCTGACCTGACCTCTTCAGGACCGTGACCTGACCTGACTGCTGCAGCACCGTGACCGCCCGTCCTGCCACGCGTAAGATGATGGAGCAGCGCTGCCGGCTTGTGGACAATAGGCGTCACGCCGCCAAACAGAACGGCCAAACCGGCGCCGTCGAAATCTTCGGCTGCGGGTCAAGGTCACAGCAGTGCGCCGAGGCAGGCCGACCGGCGTAGGATGGAGAGCCGGCCGCCGACAACGCTTCGTGAGAGTGATGGGCGGAACCGCCCCGTACGCTGAGCTAAGACAAGCTAATCGTGTGCATTAGGTACTTCTTAGATGACTTCTTACTTCTTCTACTACTTAGACTCAAGATATTGCTTATAGAGTCTTGAGTCTAAATAGTACAAGATAGTACTTAGACTCAAGACATTTGGTTTGGGCATCGTCCATACTTGGTTCTCCAATATATACTCCGGCTTTTTTATATGATTTGATTTTTATGATTTTATGAAGAAAAAAACTTTGAGAAAAAAATTCAAAAAATTATAATTTCCAAACATAGTAAAACAAAACGGAAAACGAAGTATAGAAGTATGATGACGCCCAGCATCAAACATGATGATGCTGATGCTGATGATAATGATGTTGATGCTTATGATGATTGTGGTGATGAGACCTCAGGACACAGACCAGCCCAACCCGAATTTCAAAGCAATATATTTAGTTTTGGCTGACTTATGGCTACTTAAGGGTCTAGATTTTGTATTCGACATTTCCAAATATGCACGCGCCACTCTCCCTCCTGCTACCAAAATGCTACATAATAGAGGAAACACGAACGAGGAATTTTGAGTTTTTTTATTCAAAATTTTGAGAAATCCAAATACTTTTTTTTTGCAAAATGTTCAAAAACAAATCAGAATTATAAAAAAAACGGAATATATGTGATCGAGACGTGTTCGGTGAATATGTGTACCAAATTTGAAGTAGATATCTTCAAAAAATCCCCCCCTGGATCCGCCAGTGTATTACGTTTGGAGCAATACGCCAGTAACGCTGCAGAGGCTTATTCGGCGCTAGGCAGACGCCTGCGACATCAGGCTCGGTTCGGACGTAGCAGGACACAGCACAAAACACAGCGTGTCCGTCTGAAGCTGAGACCCCCGGGCACCTCCTGGTCACAGTCGCTCGAACCCAGAGCATCTCTCACAGCAGTCAGCACTGCATCGCCCCGACAGCAGCGGTGCAACTCTGGAACCGCTGATGACGCCCAGCGACCTGACCACGTGACCTGATGATGAGCAATCGGGCATACACCGTACTGGGGACGGGGAATACACCGCACTGGGGACGGGGAATACACCGCACTGGGGACGGGGAATACACCGCACTGGGGACGGGCATACACCGCACTGGGGACGGGGAATACACCGCACTGGGGACGGGGAATACACCGCACTGGGGACGGGGAATACACCGCACTGGGGACGGGGAATACACCGCACTGGGGACGGGGAATACACCGCACTGGGGACGGGCATACACCGCACTGGGGACGGGGAATACACCGCACTGGGGACGGGGAATACACCGCACTGGGGACGGGGAATACACCGCACTGGGGACGGGGAATACACCGCACTGGGGACGGGGAATACACCGCACTGGGGACGGGCATACACCGCACTGGGGACGGGGAATACACCGCACTGGGGACGGGGAATACACCGCACTGGGGACGGGCATACACCGCACTGGGGACGGGGAATACACCGCACTGGGGACGGGCATACACCGCACTGGGGACGGGGAATACACCGCACTGGGGACGGGGAATACACCGCACTGGGGACGGGGAATACACCGCACTGGGGACGGGCATACACCGCACTGGGGACGGGCATACACCGCACTGGGGACGGGGAATACACCGCACTGGGGACGGGGCATACACCGCACTGGGGACGGGGAATACACCGCACTGGGGACGGGGAATACACCGCACTGGGGACGGGGAATACACCGCACTGGGGACGGGGAATACACCGCACTGGGGACGGGCATACACCGCACTGGGGACGGGGAATACACCGCACTGGGGACAGGGCATACACCGCACTGGGGACGGGGAATACACCGCACTGGGGACAGGGCATACACCGCACTGGGGACGGGGAATACACCGCACTGGGGACGGGGAATACACCGCACTGGGGACGGGGCATACACCGCACTGGGGACGGGGCATACACCGCACTGGGGACGGGGAATATACCGCACTGGGGACGGGGAATACACCGCACTGGGGACGGGGAATACACCGCACTGGGGACGGGGAATACACCGCACTGGGGACGGGCAAACACCGCACTGGGGACGGGGAATACACCGCACTGGGGACGGGCATACACCGCACTGGGGACGGGGAATACACCGCACTGGGGACGGGGAATATACCGCACTGGGGACGGGCATACACCGCACTGGGGACGGGGAATACACCGCACTGGGGACGGGAATACACCGCACTGGGGACGGGGAATACACCGCACTGGGGACGGGCATACACCGCACTGGGGACGGGGAATACACCGCACTGGGGATAGGGCATACACCGCACTGGGGACGGGGAATACACCGCACTGGGGACGGGCATACACCGCACTGGGGACGGGCATACACCGCACTGGGGACGGGCATACACCGCACTGGGGACGGGGAATACACCGCACTGGGGACGGGGAATACACCGCACTGGGGACGGGGAATACACCGCACTGGGGACGGGGAATACACCGCACTGGGGACGGGGAATACACTGCACTGGGGACGGGGAATACACCGCACTGGGGACGGGGAATACACCGCACTGGGGACGGGGAATACACCGCACTGGGGACGGGGAATACACCGCACTGGGGACGGGCATACACCGCACTGGGGACGGGGAATACACCGCACTGGGGACGGGCATACACCGCACTGGGGACGGGGCATACACCGCACTAAGGACGGGGAATACACCGCACTGGGGACGGGGAATACACCGCACTGGGGACGGGGAATACACCGCACTGGGGACGGGGCATACACCGCACTGGGGACGGGGAATACACCGCACTGTGGACAGGGCATACACCGCACTGGGGACGGGGAATACACCGCACTGGGGACGGGGCATACACCGCACTGGGGACAGGGCATACACCGCACTGGGGACGGGCATACACCGCACTGGGGACGGGGAATACACCGCACTGGGGACGGGCATACACCGCACTGGGGACGGGGCATACACCGCACTGGGGACGGGGAATACACCGCACTGGGGACGGGGAATACACCGCACTGGGGACGGGGAATACACCGCACTGGGGACGGGGCATACACCGCACTGGGGACGGGGAATACACCGCACTGGGGACGGGCATACACCGCACTGGGGACGGGGAATACACCGCACTGGGGACGGGGAATACACCGCACTGGGGACGGGCATACACCGCACTGGGGACGGGGAATACACCGCACTGGGGACGGGCATACACCGCACTGGGGACGGGCATACACCGCACTGGGGACGGGCATACACCGCACTGGGGACGGGCATACACCGCACTGGGGACGGGCATACACCGCACTGGGGACGGGGAATACACCGCACTGGGGACGGGGAATACACCGCACTGGGGACGGGGAATACACCGCACTGGGGACGGGGAATACACCGCACTGGGGACGGGGAATACACCGCACTGGGGACGGGCATACACCGCACTGGGGACGGGGAATACACCGCACTGGGGACGGGCATACACCGCACTGGGGACGGGGCATACACCCGCACTGGGGACGGGGAATACACCGCACTGGGGACGGGGAATACACCGCACTGGGGACGGGGCATACACCGCACTGGGGACGGGGAATACACCGCACTGGGGACGGGGCATACACCGCACTGGGGACGGGGAATACACCGCACTGTGGACAGGGCATACACCGCACTGGGGACGGGGAATACACCGCACTGGGGACGGGGCATACACCGCACTGGGGACAGGGCATACACCGCACTGGGGACGGGCATACACCGCACTGGGGACGGGGAATACACCGCACTGGGGACGGGCATACACCGCACTGGGGACGGGGCATACACCGCACTGGGGACGGGGAATACACCGCACTGGGGACGGGGAATACACCGCACTGGGGACGGGGAATACACCGCACTGGGGACGGGGAATACACCGCACTGGGGACGGGGAATACACCGCACTGGGGACGGGGAATACACCGCACTGGGGACGGGGAATACACCGCACTGGGGACGGGGAATACACCGCACTGGGGACGGGCATACACCGCACTGGGGACGGGGAATACACCGCACTGGGGACGGGCATACACCGCACTGGGGACGGGGCATACACCGCACTAAGGACGGGGAATACACCGCACTGGGGACGGGGAATACACCGCACTGGGGACGGGGAATACACCGCACTGGGGACGGGGCATACACCGCACTGGGGACGGGGAATACACCGCACTGTGGACAGGGCATACACCGCACTGGGGACGGGGAATACACCGCACTGGGGACGGGGCATACACCGCACTGGGGACAGGGCATACACCGCACTGGGGACGGGCATACACCGCACTGGGGACGGGGAATACACCGCACTGGGGACGGGCATACACCGCACTGGGGACGGGGCATACACCGCACTGGGGACGGGGAATACACCGCACTGGGGACGGGGAATACACCGCACTGGGGACGGGGAATACACCGCACTGGGGACGGGGCATACACCGCACTGGGGACGGGGAATACACCGCACTGGGGACGGGCATACACCGCACTGGGGACGGGGAATACACCGCACTGGGGACGGGGAATACACCGCACTGGGGACGGGGCATACACCGCACTGGGGACAGGGCATATACCGCACTGGGGATGCACCACTTCAAACAACGGTACCAAGGCAAGCACACAAGCCATTAACTGTGCTCCCAAGGCTCACAGTCCAACAGTCGCGAACATGATGATGCTGATGCTGATGATAATGATGTTGATGCTTATGATGATTGTGGTGATGAAGACCTCAGGACACATACCAGCGCTAACCACAGCAGACCACACTCAGTGGACGGGTCGGTAGCCGGACTGCGGCGCCTTCAGAACAGCCACTCGGTGTACCAGTCCGGCAGCAGGCAGTACCTCCTCAGGTACCGGGCACCGGCCGGAACAGCCGCTCGGTGTACCAGTCCGGCAGCAGGCGGTACCTCTCGCTGTGGCCCAGCGGTCGGCAGGTGACCCGCCGGCGCGCTGGTTCGAACTCGAACCGCCAGACGGCGCGCGGGTCGCTGCCGCTCAGCTGGTCAGCCACCCAGCTCAGGAAGGCGTCGGCGAAGTTCATGCAGACGGATGGCGACCAGAAGCTCTGCCGGGCACACGGCCATAACAATGTTCCGTTCCATAACAATGTCAAGTCAAGGAGCGCATAACAAGTACAATTTAGCATATTTGACCTTATTTGACCTTGAAGATATTGACCTAGGGTCATGAAATTTACACCTTCAGATGCCCACAGCAACTCTCTACCCTACAAATTTTGTTATTGCGGCTCTTATGGGGGCCGAGATCTTAGGGGGGGGGGGGAATCAGCCCTCCCCCAACAGTGCGTGTAATTTTCAGAGGCCCCCAGGGCGTGGGTTAAAGGGAATGTCTACTGTTTTGAAATGTCAAAAAATATTTTAGATTACGATAAGAAGCTATGATTGTTGGATACGATAAAATTCACATCTGGAGCCACATTACTTGAATTTTCACTTAAATGATTTTTTCTTATTTTGTATTTGATATCGATACAACGATCGCCACTATAATCAAAGGGAAGAAGATGTTATGTAAAACGGCGCACCTAAGACAATAAACAATCCATACGAACAATGCTAAGAAACCGTCGAAAAACAAAATGGCCGTCGAGGCTTTGTTCGGCAGCTGCTATCAGCGCTCACGAGCTGTTTTGTCGAAATGCTATTGGCCGCCGATAACGATATGCTAGCGAATTTGTATCGATATTTCGATATTAACAATGCTTCTAGTATCGAGATGCAGTATTCTAGTATTGGTAATATGTTTGCGGTGGGCGAGTGCTTCGCAGTTATGGGTCTGCATCTGCTGCGCCTGGCTAACCTGTCGCTGATGATGGTGTTCCTGAGTCAGTGGAAAACCGCATGTGTCGTGCCCATACCCAAGAACGGTGACCCTCATATACCCTCTAGCAATAGGCCAATATCGCTACTTAGCGCGCTATCGAAGATCTTAGAGAAGGTAGTCCCCAGTCAGCTATGCAGTCTATTTGAGCTCTTTGAGATGCAGTCTATTTGAGGTCGGCCAACCTACTGAGCCCATCCCAGTACGCGTATAAGCAAGGAAACTCCACTGAGGATGCCGTACTCCACGCTGTCGAGCGCCCTGCTCTTAACATCGACAGAGGTATCGTCGGGAACGACGTATGATCTTTCAAAGGCGTTCGACAGCGTCGACCACGACGTTCTCCTGAGTAAGATGGCCTGGTATGGCCTGCGACACTGCGTGGTTCGGCAGCTACCTGAGTGGTCGAGCCCCGGCGGTGAGAGGCGGGAAGCTGACTGCCGATGTCGTGCGGCGTGACCCAGGGCTCGATCGTTCGACCAATCCTCTTCACCTTATTCACAAACGCCATGTCTGGATAGGTCTAAGTATTCTGAGACGAAAATGTAAGAATACCTTTGTAATCTGAGTTCAAGGTCAAGGTCATATTTAAGGTGAAATATTAAAATTGCTACCTTAAATATGACCTTGACTTCAGATCACAAAAGTATGTTTACATTTTTGTCTAAGAATACTTAGACCTATACGCTGTCATTTACTTCATCTCGATATCTCTACCCAGTCCAGAGATACACAGAAATGTGTTCAAAGCACTACCTGCAATATTTTACCTTAAATACGACATTGATCTTGACCTCAGATCACAAAAGTATTCATTTTCGTCTCAGAATACTTAATTATATCCGCTGTCGTTTACTCCATATCGATATCTCTCCAAGGTCAATGTCATATTTAAGGTCACAATTTCAATATTTGGCCTTAAATATGAACTTGATCTTGACCTCAAATCACTTAAGTATTTTTACATTTTCATCTCAGAATACTTAGAATACATAATACAATCCACTGTCGTTTACCGCATCTCGATATCTCTACCCAGTCCAGAGATACACAGAAATGTGTTAGATTTTTTGACCGATTGTAAAAATTCAAACGGCATTCGATAGCCCTGGGAAATTGATCGAGGGAAACATAATATTGTTGACCTCGGGGTCACCGATGACGTCACAGGTCAGGTCAAGTACAAAATGTTTGACCGTGTCAAAATGTGGAAATGGATGGAATTGTCGCGCAAAATTGCGATATTAGACGCATAAGCAGTCGATAAATCGGTATGATTCGTGTGTCTGACACTTCTAAGTACCATTCTAAGCTGTTTATGACCTTGGGTCAGGTCAAGGTCATCCGAGGTCACGAGGTCAAACTGCAGATTACGGTCATTAGGTATTGTAACACATGTTTATGGGTTTGTTTTTCGTCTAGAACGCGAAAAAATGACCTTAGAGCATTGTTTGTTCCATATAAGTAGAAGTAAAAAGCAAAAACGAAAATGCATTTTTTATGCATAGTAATGCTGTGAGAGGTGGTCGATTTTTGTCATTTAACTCTATTCCCTGCGGGTGGCCAGAATTACGTTAGCCTGCGGGGGGGGCAGATTCTACCCCCCCCCCCCCCCCCAAGAGATCTCGAGAACCGCTCAGTCGATTTCGATGGGGAAAACGCCATTCGATTCGTTATGACAAGATCTCTCTTTTTAGACCCCGAAATTTTTATTTTGTTCAAAAATGGGGGGCCAGGGGGCAACAAATCCGACATTTTTGGGTGTTTTTTTAAAGGTCATTGCGGCCATGTGTCTCGACCGATTGTCATGCCCCAAACGTTTTTGAGCTTCAAATGTACTGGTCTTTAATATATTAAAGACAAAAAACAAAATACAAAATCATAGGCGTATTCAGGGAATGTAAAATGGGATTTTCTGAAGAAGAAAAAATGTGCTGTTCGAGATTGTTTGGGACGACATGAACGTCACATGTGGGCATTATATGCTGTAATTTGTTAAATTTTATATATTGCGCATAGGCGGATACAGGAAAAACCATGGGACACCATGCGCGTAACACTTTTATCATCTTACTAATTTGAAGTTGGACCTAATTTGAGGGTGGGTATCGCCTCGCATTTTTTTTATCCTGAGTGCGCCTCTGCCCCCAAAATATGTAAAATCCCAGTATCTATGATGCATATTGCATTGAAATTGTTTCTGACGCATTTATTGCACGGCAAACCACGAAGGAAGTATGCGCCGCAAAACCGCATTCGTAACACCCTCCCTAAAACAGGAGCCTGCAACCGCCTCTGCTGGACAGATTTTGTCAAAATTTTGACACAACACGTGCCATTCAATTTTGGGGAAAGTCACAAAGTTTCAGGATGCTAGGCCTAGCGGTTTAGAAGCAGCAAGTGAAAAACCACTGGGAGGGGCAGAATCTGCCCCCGCAGGGAATAGGGTTAAAGGTCATTAGTCAGTCATTTTTGAAGATATCTACTTCAAATTTGGTACACATATTCACCGAACACGTCTCGATCACATATATTCCGGTTTTTAGATAATTCTGTTTTTTTTTGTTGAAAATTTGGTAAAAACAAAAAACAAATTGGATTTCTCAAAATTTTGAATTAAAAAACTCAAAAATCCGAGATGGCAGTTTGATAGCCCGGTGTATTGTCAGTAATTTGATTTAAGACAATTTCATTTATCTCAAATATTGTACCTTTGACAGCGTTTTCCGCAAACCATTATTTTTCAAGAAAAAACGAAGAACATGACGTCACTCTCACGTCATTTCCGGTTGACCTATCAAAACCTCAACTTTTTCCTTTGGCCAACATGTGCAGAATTGATGTGAGAGAAGGTACTGCAAGTTTGGTGACGATACTGGTGTTTGTTTGGGATTTATTGCAAAATAACGGGGGGGGGGGGAAATAGACCCCCCCGTAAGTCGCGGGTTAAAGGGAAATAATGACCTTTTGATTTTGTTAGCAACAATTTCTTAGGCTACCGTTATGGTTTTACAATTATTTTATTTAAATTTAAGAATTAAATAAAATTATTCCCAAATTCAAAGTTGTAAGTTTGGAAAAAATACAAAACAAGTACCTTGTGTACTTCATGAAGGTCATTGACAAATTCGTCCTTCCCTACCATTGTTTACATCGAGTGCGGCATTTTTGGAGGCTCTGTGACGTTTCCGATCAAACTGAGCGCTGCTCGGACACACGCTAGTAGCGCTAGTAGCGCTTTCGTTCTCCATGGCAACCAGGCGTCAGCCAATCAAAAACCAAAAAGGGAATACGTTCTGGTTTTTCATTGGCTCACGCCTGGTTGCCATGGAGAACGAAAGCGCTACTAGCGCTACTAGCGTGCGTTCGAGCAGCGCTCTGATCCGTGAAGCAATCCGTGAAGCATCCGTGATGCATGACTGACTATCAGTATAAGTCATGAATAACAACAACATGCAAACTATACCAACTCGAATAAAATAAGGGCGGAATGAATTGAACCCCAGGCAAGCTAGTATTCGCAAAGCACTCGGCACTGCGCCACAATAGCAAAAGGTGAGGGAAATGCATATTGGATACAATATTATTACGTCACAAGTTCCTTGAAGTGTTAACTTCTATGAAATACAGTGATAAAATACCTTTAATAATGATTAACTAGAAAATTCAAACTTAAAACAATAATTTGAATAAGTCTTTAATTGGCTTTCAACTCAAAATCAGATATATTTTGCAATGCTACACAAGAATGGCACCAGTGACGTCATTTACAAAGCCTGCTATGAGACTTGGGTATACTAATCAGGAACAACTCGCCACAATGGTTAAGTGCGCCGAGAAGCATGACAATGACTTTGTAAACAAATCGCCGACGCTAAATAGGTCGTCGTCGATGTGCATCGATGAGCTTCCCATTTAATTGCCAGTTTTGTGTTATTGTTTGTTAGTTTTTTTGGGGAAAAATTATTATTTTTCTTGATAATATAAAGCATAGTGTTATATACAGCCACAGACAAATTATACAATACTCCTAATGTTGAAAACAAATGAATCGATTTTCACAAATTGAGGGTCGCAACCACTAACTATGCCGCCGTTGATGTGCATCGATGAGCTTCCGATTTTATTGCCACTTTTTCCAATCGCTGTTAGTTTTAGAAGATCGCCGGGCATATAATCACAACAAGCAGAACGCACATATATTTTCCACTCCATTGCGTTAAAAAAAAATACGGGAAAAGCCCGCAGTTTGATGAGGACCAAAAGTACTTGCAAGCAGGGGCGGATCCAGGATTTTTTCAAGGGGGGGGGGGGCGGCAGGGTATAGGGGCGCATTTTTTTCCGGGGAACAGGGGCGCATTTTTTCCGGGAAATTGGGGCGCCATTTCTTCAAACATGCACCCTATGTATAACCATTTTTTATTCTCTCTCTCTCTCTCGCTCTCGCTCTCGCTCTCGCTCTCGCTCTCGCTCTCGCTCACGCTCTCGCTCTCGCTCTCGCTCTCGCTCTCGACTCTCGCTCTCGCTCTCGCTCTCGCTCTCGCCTCCTCGCTCTCGCTCTCGCTCGCTCTCTCCTCTCTCTCTCTCCTCTTCCTCTTCCTCTCCTCTCTCTCTCTCTCTCTCTCTCTCTCTCTCTCTCTCTCTCCTCTCTCTCTCTCTCTCCTCTCTCTCTCTCTCTCTCTCCCTCTCTCTCTCTCTCTCTCTCTCTCTCTCTATGAAGATTACCGTTCATGTTTATTTACTCTTTTTGGCACAATCTAGTGCGATAACTCGTCACAACACACGAGGCTTTGACACGAGGCAAATCGCCGGATGTCGCTCAAATCGCCGGATGAATCTACCTTCTTACAGGACTTCAGCAAACATTGCAGCGAACATTGGAAGGTGCGGCGCCGCGCATTCGGCGGGTATTCTCGCCGCTAGAAAGACTGAACTGCGCCAGATTTGCAAAATCTGGCAAGGCGCTAGAAGAGGCGCACCATGTCTAAAAAAATAGCATAACAAAATATACCTAACCTAACTCGGGTGCCTGGTGCGCCTCTTCTGGCGCCTTTTTCAGGACGCTGTACGACAGCGCTTCCAATTAGAGGTTTTACGTAAAATCTGAAGACAGATCAGACAGAAGAGAGATCAGATTCTAGAGTAATCTAGAGGTTTTTTGAAGATTTTCGGAGGATTATAGAGTTTTCAGAAAAAATAGAGGTTCTTAGAGGTTTTGGGAATGTCCATGGGTTTTTTATCATGCATCGCCGCTTCGCGTATAAGGCTCCGTCGGCGCTCCGCGTAGAGGCGCCTCGGGGGGGGGGGGGGGGCGCCGCCCCCCGCCGCCCCCCCCTGTATCCGCCCTGGGGGAGGGGGGCGGCGCCCCCCGCACCCCCCCCCCCTGTATCCGCCCTGCTTGCAAGTACCGGTCGTTAAAAAGTGTGGAACGCTTATCAACTTTAACTTGAATATCTTTCGGTAGGAAAGTTTTCATGCAAAATGTGATGAATTTACAATATATTTTAGTCTCGTCTGGCGATTTCAAGTGCTAACTCCATTTTTGGGAAAAGGTCATTATTTCCCTTTAAAGGCAAAAGTACGTGGAATGATGAAAAGAGTGTCCTGCTTACGGTGCTGGCATTCGTTTTTGCGAAAAAGTACCAATTTGTCATAATTGGAAAAAATATTGATATCAATACATATGACGTCACAATAATCTTGCGTCATCAAACGAGTTGTGACGTCATACCAGCAAAAGTCTATCCTTGAATCAGAATATGTAAGCAACACTAATAACCTCGTTCGCTGGGTCGTGACTCGCGAGTATAGTGGTCGCGATTGAAAATGTGTGAATGTTTACACTATGGCCTTGTATGAGTAGAGTGGGAGTGCGTTGCGGGAACACATACCCATCATGGTAATGTGCATAAATAATTGTGATATACCTACCCACAAATGTGTTTATGTGTGCTCATCGGTGTGTGGTGGATGTAAATAAATATTGCAGCTACCGGTTCTAGCCACCCATCAAAGGGTGTGCCTTTTCAAAGACGAGTGTGGACATTATTGTCAATTGGAAATACAATGAAAATTGACAAAGTTATAGCCAATAATATTTCGAGCTAAGCGGCAATTCAACGTCAACAATAAACAAACTTTGTCAAAATTTAATAAATATATTGCATACACACCGACCAGCCACCAATCAACAAATGCGTCTTATCACTAAGCATCTATTGGCAATTTTCAATTGGAAATCGGTTCACAATTGACCAGAGGTAATTACTTAAAGGGAGTGTGCCTACTCACATCGCTTAGTTGGGTTATTGACACTGGTCTATAGAACATAATTTTATGAATTGACCCATGACTTCGTTTCTCCAGATTCACCCTAGTTGCTGAGATATTCCAAAGACTCCAGGATCTTGCTGGGAGCAAAAAGTTATCGGGTAGACTCCAGAGGGCTTCCGCTACTAGAAGCACTGCAACTATCGATTAAACTGCTAGCATATTGTTAGCGCGGGCAATAGCAATTCAACAAAACAGCTCGTGCACGCTGACAGCGAACAGAAACTGGACGGCCATCATGTTTTTCGATGATGCCGTTTCGATGATGGCCGATGGTCATTTTTGGATAGAAGATATCAATTCAGAGCTACGAAACTTGCACATAATAAAGTTCACAGTGGCAAGAACGTGCTGTGCAAAAAACTTGTCTTTCTATCTTGCATGTGACCGTAATTGTATTGTTTTATGTGCGCCGTTTTACATAACATCATCATAGTGACGATCGTTTATAGATATCGAAACAAAAATAAACAAAGAAGCAATATAAGTGAAAATTCAACTAAAGGGGCTCCGCTCCAGATGTGAATTTCATCATATACAACAATCAAACCAATAGCTACTTCCGTATGCAAAATATTGTTGACATTCAAAACAGTAGGCACACTCCCTTTAAAGGGAATAGTTCACATTTAGCATGGGGGTTTGGACTGAGATAGCAGATTTGTAGAGCAGATCTAAAAATGGGTTGTGGTGAAAGAATTACCTCCCTACGTTAAGTAATTTCGACACAGGACTAGTGGGGACCGGGTTTCATGTCCGCTGTTCCGGGCCACGATCGGGATATGAACGCTCGCCGCCGGAGGCAGGTACACTCTCTGGCACGTAGTCTGATCACGAAGCCTCGTTAATATCCGCTTAGCCGCCAGTGCGGCGCGGCGGCCCCTTGTCATTGACTGTACTTGGCGTCAGGCTGGAGCCAGAACGCCAGCTGCTGTCGTACGATTTCTCGTGAAATGCAAAGAGAAACTTACCTCTTTCTCCACATATATCCATCAGTTGTCCAAAACGAAAGTCATATTCGTAGTTTTGAGCTCAAGATGCATCGTATGGTTGATTTCAAGACAACTTTCAAGGTGACCTATTCCCTTTAAAACTGTAACCACAGGTAGAATGTATCCCTTATGTATCGCAGTTACAGGTGTGCGCTTCTATTGCGGAGAATATTCCAGCTACCAGTACGAGCCACCCTTCAAAAGGTGTTCCTTTTCAAGACGAGTGTCTGTATTATTTTCAATTGGAAATCCAATGCAAATTGGAAAAGTTATGGCCAATAATATTTCTAGCTCATGAACACATATGCGTTTCGGTGGCGGCCGGTCCAAATAGCGAAAACGTTTCTCTATTGCCCTGGCGAAAACAAAGTGCGGTAGGAATACTAATGACGTATACGAAACGTCACAAGATTTGTCCCTTTAAAATAAGACCAATATACCCAACGTTTTTGCGCTGAAACTCAGCAACTAGGTCGTTTTGGAAGGACAAATTTCAGATTTTGAGATTTCTCAGTACTCCCGACAATCTGGCTATCTTAGTTAAACACTAATGTTAAAGTGTGCTATTCCCTTTAACTAGGATCCAGTAATCCAGTGACCTATAGCGTGTACCCTGCGACTGGTCAGTTCCGCACGACATTCGATCCGTTCGAGCCGGCTCCGTACGGCACAGACTACAGACGTACGCCGGCTCCGTACGGCACAGACTAGACGTACGCCGGCTCCGTACGGTACAGACTACAGACGTACGCCGGCTCCGTACGGTACAGACTACAGACGTACGCCGGCTCCGTACGGCACAGACTACAGACGTTCGCCGGCTCCGTACGGCACATACTACAGATGTACGCCGGCTCCGTACGGCAGACTACAGATGTACGCCGGCTCCGTACGGCACCATACTACAGACGTACGCCGGCTCCGTATGGCACAGACTACAGACGTACGCCGGCTCCGTACGGCACAGACTACAACGTACGCCGGCTCCATACGGCACAGACTACAGGACGTACGCCGGCTCCGTACGGCACAGACTAGACGTACGCCGGCTCCGTACGGCACAGACTACAGATGTACGCCGGCTCCGTACGGCACAGACTACAGATGTACGCCGGCTCCGTACGGCACATACTACAGATGTACGCCGGCTCCGTACGGCACAGACTACAGATGTACGCCGGCTCCGTACGGCACATACTACAGACGTACGCCGGCTCCGTATGGCACAGACTACAGACGTACGCCGGCTCCGTACGGCACAGACTACAGACGTACGCCGGCTCCGTACGGCACAGACTACAGACGTACGCCGGCTCCGTACGGCACAGACTAGACGTACGCCGGCTCCGTACGGCACAGACTACAGACGTACGCCGGCTCCGTACGGCACATACTACAGATGTACGCCGGCTCCGTACGGCACAGACTAGACGTACGCCGGCTCCGTACGGCACAGACTACAGACGTACGCCGGCTCCGTACGGCACATACTACAGATGTACGCCGGCTCCGTACGGCACAGACTAAGATGTACGCGGCCTCCGTACGGCACAGACTACAGACGTTGAGTACGCCGGCTCCGTACGGCACAGACTACAGACGTACGCCGGCTCCGTACGGCACATACTACAGACGTACGCAGTCGCACACCCGCCTTTTCGGTAGCAGCACGCACAGATTACCAGCTCACTGTTTGGGCAGCTGTTTGTTCTGACAGATTGCCGCTGTTTGACCTGTCATATTACCTGCTGTTCGGTGTGACTGATTACCGCCTGTTTTACCTGGCATATACCTGCTGTTCGGTGCGACAGATTACCCGCTGTTTTACCTGGCATATTACCTGTTGTTCGGTGTGACTGATTTACCCGCTGTTTTACCTGGCATATTACCTGCTGTTCGGTGTGACAGATTGCCCGCCTGTTTTACCTGGCATATTACCTGCTGTTCGGTGTGACTGATTACCCGCTGTTTGACCTGGCATATTACTCCTGCTGTTTGGGCAGCTGTTTGTTCTGACAGATTGCCCGCTGTTTGACCTGGCATATTACCTGCTGTTCGGTGCGACAGATTACCTGCTGTTTGGGCAGCTGTTTGTTCTGACAGATTGCCCGCTGTTTGACCTGGCATATTACCTGCTGTTCGGTGCGACATATTACCTGCTGTTTGGGCAGCTGTTTGTTCTGACAGATTGCCCGCTGTTTAACCTGGCATATTACCTGCTGTTCGGTTGACATACTTACCTGCTGTTTGGGCAGCTGTTTGTTCTGACAGGTTACCTGCTGTTTGGGCAGCTGTTTGGTCGGGTAGGCATGCAGCCGGTGGACGGTGCCGTCGTCGTCCCTGAAAGCCCACCACCACTCGCTCGATGCCCACCAGAAACGACTGCGCCCACCACTTCAGCATCTTGAACCTGCTGGCCACACGGCACGCCGGTAACCACACAGGATCAGCCGCGATCAGCCGCGCACACAACAAACAGCCCGCGCGGCGAGTAGTCCACATACGTGCTAAGCGTCCCCATGTCCGTAACACTATGGAGTATCATCAGTGTGATGCTGCAACATGAACTCCAACATGAACATGGACTGACCTCTGAAGGGAGGTCCTCTGTCGCTGGACTGACCTCTGAAGGGAGGTCCTCTGTACTGGACTGACCTCTGAAGGGAGGTCCTCTGTCACTGGACTGACCTCTGAAGGGAGGGTCCTCTGTCACTGGACTGACCTCTGAAGGGAGGTCCTCTGTCACTGACTGACCTCTGAAGGGAGGTCCTCTGTCACTGGACTGACCTCTGAAGGGAGGTCCTCTGTCACTGGACTGACCTCTGAAGGGAGGTCCTCTGTCGCTGGACTGACCTCTGAAGGGAGGTCTTCTGTCACTGGACTGACCTCTGAAGGGAGGTCCTCTGTCACTGGACTGACCTCTGAAGGGAGGTCCTCTGTCACTGGACTGACCTCTGAAGGGAGGTCATGTCACTGGACTGACCTCTGAAGGGAGGTCCTCTGTCGCTGTGTTTCCACCTCTCGCGATGTCTTGAGCTCTACAAACTGCGCCATGGATGTCGGGCTCGCCTGCCGACAGACAGTGAAGGGGGTGGGGTTGAGGGTGGCCAGAGCACACCGAACACAGCCAAGTCCACCACACCGACCGGCAGGGACGACACAGGGGGTGGGGTTCAGGGTGGGCAGAAGGTACACTGAACACAGCCAAGTCCACCACACCGAGCAGGGAGGCACGAGACAGGGGTGGGTTGGGGGTGGGCAGAACACACTGAACACAGCCAAGTCCACCACACCGAGAGCCGGGAGGCACGACACAGGGGGTGGGGTTGAGGGTGGGCAGAACACACTGAACACAGCCAAGTCCACCACACCGACCCGGGAGGGACGACACAGGGGGTGGGTTGAGGGTGGGCAGAGCACACTGAACACAGCCAAGTCCACCACACCGAGCAGGGAGGCACGACACAGGGGGTGGGGTTGAGGGTGGGCAGAACACACTGAACACAGCCAAGTCCACCACACCGAGCAGGGAGGCACGACACAGGGGGTGGGGTTGAGGGTGGGCAGAGCACACTGAACACAGTCAAGTCCACCAACCGACCCGGGAGGGACGACCACAAGGGGGGTGGGGTTGAGGGTGGGCAGAGCACACTGAACACAGCCAAGTCCACCACACCGAGCAGGGAGGGACGGACACAGGGGGTGGGGTTGAGGGTGGGCAGAACACACTGAACACAGCCAAGTCCACCACACCGACCCGGGAGGCACGACACAGGGGGGTGGGGTTGAGGGTGGGCAGAACACACTGAACACAGCCAAGTCCACCACACCGACCCGGGAGGGACGACACAGGGGGGTGGGGTTGAGGGTGGGCAGAACACACTGAACACAGCCAAGTCCACCACACCGACCCGGGAGGCACGACACAGGGGGGTGGGGTTGAGGGTGGGCAGAACACACTGAACACAGCCAAGTCCACCACACCGACCCGGGAGGCACGACACAGGGGGGTGGGGTTGAGGGTGGGCAGAACACACTGAACACAGCCAAGTCCACCACACCGACCCGGGAGGGACGACACAGGGGGGTGGGGTTGAGGGTGGGCAGAACACACTGAACACAGCCAAGTCCACCACACCGACCCGGGAGGGACGACACGGGGGTGGGGTTGAGGGTGGGCAGAACACACTGAACACAGCCAAGTCCACCACACCGAGCAGGGAGGGACGACACAGGGGGTGGGCAGAACACACTGAACACAGCCAAGTCCACCACACCGAGCAGGGAGGCACGACACAGACCAGTGACAATCCCGCCCTTGTCAGCTGTATGCCGTTAGTCAGTTATATGGCGCGGCAATGCAGCAGCCAGATACGACTCGGGGCTTTGCTGGCCACATAACCCGAAGTGCTCCATCGATAGGCCACATACACATGCCTTATAAAAACTCACATAAAACACGATATCAATACGAAGCTGTCCCAACTCCCATCCCGAGAATCTGAATACTAAACTCTAATTATTACCCAAACGGCCCTTAGCTTTCATGCATATACACATACAGATACATGTATTAGGACCCTCCATAGAATGGAGTTTATGGTACCCACGTCATTACACAACTGAAGTACACCAGGAGAAAAATACCAAATACAGCATCAGATGATGATAAAAATACAGATGATAAAACACAGCGCGGCAAAAGAGTGGCAACACAGACCGACCCCGGCCGCTGACATCGAGCGCAACCATATCCCGGTATACAGATGCAGCACGCAGCTGGGCTATCGCCTAGCCTCTGGTGTTAGGGCGTTCCAGGCATGTCCGTGAAGTTAGCGTTATCGTCATCACACAACTCCAGCGTCAACTTTGTATTTTCCCCAAACGAAGGGGAACGCGCTGGAGCCTAAAGTTACCGTCCGATTTGCTTTAAAATGGTCGCAAACGATACCACGGGTCAAAAGCTAGCGTGAGCGAAACTTTCAGGTCCTGACCTTTAAGGTCAAATTTCAGGTCAAAGGACGGGGCGTCAAAGGCGTTAACGTTTGGGGAAAATCAACCGTTAACGCTATTCGCCGTTTGACCTGAAATTTGACCTTAAAGATCAGGACCTGCAATCGCTCATTTTGACCCAAGGAATCATTTGAGACCATTGTAAAGCAAATCGGACGGTAACTAGGCTCCAGCGCGTTCCCCTTCATTTGACCTCAAACTTGACCTAGGTCAATCACTATCGCAAAATAGACTTGATTTTTTGAATCAGCATGGTCTGATTGATCTATACACGAAGTTTGGGGAAAATAAAAAGTTGACGCTGGAGTTGTGTGATGACGATGACGCCAACTTCACGGATATGTTCCAGGCGCTCGCGGCTCGGTACAGATAGCTGCACTTTGCGAATTCCGTCCGCACGCGGGGCAGCTCGAGCTGGAGGCAGGCAGCCCGCCTTCACGTGGTGGGAGGCGTGGGCTTCGGCCCTACGTGGTCGCCGGAGAGGCGGCCCGGACGCCAAACGGGCTCCACATCGTGCCCTCTCTGAGGGGGCACTTGGGAGCGGCCGCCCCCGCGCTGTCGCTCCGTACCATCATCATCTCATCATCACTCGCCCCAGGGGCTGCGGATGCCTCCCTTCGGACCGGGCCCGCGCTCGTAGCGCGGCCCCGGCCCACTGAATGAGTAGTCCGCCTGGCGCCCCCCCCCCCCCCCCCCTCCCACTCGCGCCGGGGGCGGGAGGCAGACCGGAGGCCTGAGGCCCGCGCACACCGGAGGCGTCTCAAGAACCGGCGTTACCACCGCAACCGTGATGAGCGTAGCCGCCTGCAGATTTTCTGCTGGAATGCTGAGGGGCTCCGGACCAAGTTACCGGAACTCAAGAGCTGGCTCCACACGGGTAACGCGGATATCCTGGCTATTCAGGAGTGCCAGTTCGCTAAGTCGCCGTTCCGCATAGCGGGTTTCCAGCCTCCTGTGGTTACCAGGCGCTCCCGCGGCAGGGCCGGCAACGGTGCGCCGGTCAAGGGGGGGGGGGGGGCGACGTCGCTCTCTACCTGAGAGCGGGTCTACACTTCGTCTCCCTGACAGAGCGCTGGCTGGCCCCCGCTGACGACTCCACGGAGGTTTGTGGAGTCCGCGTCCTCGGGAAAACCCACCTGGACATCCTCAACATCTACCGGCCGCCCATCCGACCGGGCGCGGCCGATGAGCGTCACGACAACTTCGACCCAGACACACTCCCAGACGACGCGCAAACCATCATCATCGGTGACCTGAATGTCCACCACCCACTCTGGGACACGGGGTGCGATGCGACGGATGACGTCGGGGAGCGGCTGGCGGCATGGGTGGACCGGATTGGCTGGAGCTCACTCAACAGTGGCGAACCGACCCACACCTGCTACCGCTCCGGGGGTCACTCCGCCCCGGACCTCGCCGTCTGCAGCGCCGCCCTCGCCCCCAGGGTGTCGTTGAGTCTCGGCCAGGACCTTGGCAGTGACCACCTGTCGATGCTGCTGGAGATCCGTGGAACGGAGCACCGCGCCCAGTTAAAGAGAAAGGCCAGATGGTCTTTCGCCAAGGCTGACTGGCTGGCTTTCCAGGACGCCTGCGAGGCTGCCTTTCCGGCGGCGGAGCCTACGCGGTCGTCCCCACGAGAGCTGGCCACTCACTTCACCGACGCCATTCGGCGAGCCAGTGTCGGTCACGTCCCCTGCGGCGCGAGAAAGGACACCAAGCCGTGGGCGCTGGACCCGTCCCTGCGGGAGGCCGTGAGGGAGCGGAGGGAGGCGCGCCGCCAGCTGCGTGCAGACGCCCCCGGCATCAGAGAGCGCTGGGTGGGTGCGAAGCAGCGTACTGCGGAACTCGAGCGGAGCACCTCTCAGGCACACTTCCGCAGATTCGTGGAGGAGGAGCTGAAGAAGCCGTCGAGCCTGGGCAGGACTACCAGGATCCTGAAGAAATGGGAGGTCGCCCGGCAGGTACGCGTGCCAGGGGTGGACCGGACAGCCAAGCATAAGCTGGCGGACCCCGCCCACCGCCGGTGTCGCGACTGCGGCGAAGAGCGCCAGGGTTGTTGTGCCCCTTCAACGAGGACGAGCTTAGCCGACAGCTACAACGTTGTAGCCTCAAGAAAGCGCCGGGCCCGGACGGGGTGTGCACCGAACATCTCAGACACCTGGGTCCCAGGGCCCGCGCGGCTCTTCTCCGTACCATCAACGCCTCCTGGCGGTCGGGGGAAGTCCCCAAGGAGTGGAGGCGGGCCGCCATCGTTCCAATCCCCAAGGCGGGGAAGGATAAGAAGAAGGTGGCCAGCTACCGCCCCATCGCCCTCACCAGTCACGTCGCCAAGCTTATGGAGCGCATGGTGTTGGCCAGGCTGACGCACATCGTGTCCGAGAAGGGGTTGATCCCGCCGGAGCAGGTCGGCCTCCGCGAGGGACGGTCGGTAGAGGACAGTATCGGCCGTCTCGTCCAGACTGTCCAGGACGGCTGGAACCTACCCAAGACCCGACGCGCGGACCCCCGGAGGGCACGACTGCCCAAAAGTACGCCCTGGTCGCCTTCGACTTTGCGCGCGGGCGTACGATACGGTCGACCATCGTCTCCTTAGACTGCGACTTCTGGAGCTGGGCATCCCGCTGCACTTCATTACCTGGATCTGGCAGTTTCTGCGCGACAGAAGAGCCTACGTGGAGCTCAACGGCACCAAGAGCGGTGAGCGGATCTACCGGGCGGGCCTACCACAGGGTAGTGTCCTGGCACCGACCCTGTTTGTGTTATGGGCGGCGCCGCTCTCCGCTGAGCTCCAGGCCGGTCCGGGCACGACGGCCTTCCTCTACGCTGATGACACGGCAGTGCTTTGCGGGGGTCACACCTTGGAGATGGCCAGGCGCAGAGCTCAGGTAGCGGCGGACGTCCTGGTCAGATGGGCACACCTGAACAAGATGAACGTCGCGGGTGAGAAGACCCAGCTGCTGGTGCTGTCCCAATGGGCCAAGGACACCCAGTGTGACATCCGAGTGGCGGGCGGGGTGGTGCGGTCCGGGGAGCAGCTGAAACTGCTTGGCGTTACCCTGGATCCCGGTTCACTAAATCGCACAAGCCGCAAGCGAGGCTGGCGGGCCCCGCCGAGCCTCGCGGGCCGCCGCCGAGTCGCCGCCCGGAAGGCGGAGATCCGCGGAAAGTTCTCGTAACTTGGCCAGAAGTCTGAACTTTTAGTATTTATTAGTTTTAGAAGGTAGTTTATATTTACTACTGGTGGCAATGAGATCAGCTGTAGAAAAATGTGTTAACATATTAAGCCTAGAAATAAAAGTTTGACTTAAAATAAAAGTTCATAACACCTACCGCGTCGGCGCGTCACACGGGATTCTCCGCTGCGGAGGATCCATCATAGCATGCATTAGCACGTTCTCAGTTGGCGCTGTTTTGGAGAAAACCAGCTTACAAATGTCAGTTGATACAAGACTTCTGGTGCGTTCTCGGTGCTCGTTTTCGGTGTGTGCTCGTTGCACGCGTATTGTTGATACTCGTGCAATACTCATGCTCATATACTCATACTCGTGCAATAATCAGCCCATTTATGCACTAAAACCATCATCACACCAAACCTATACGTTAAGTGTAGTTATAGTATCGGATTGACAGCGATTAAGAAATACTACATCACAATGTCAAGCCGCAAGAAACACACCAGCGCCTCCAAGGCCATCAAGATCACCTGCAGGGTCGAGGAGTGCATGCCGAAGATGAACAGGCAGTCCTACAGAGAGCATCTGAGGAGCGTGCACCCCCTGGAGGACGCCGCCGACCTCAGGGTGTACGGGCAGTTGACCATGGCCGAGACCATGGCCAGGATGTCGGGCGCAAGAAACCCGGCGGTCCCCACCAACAGGGGGAGGCTGCACGGGCCCGGCGGCAGTGGAGTGGCGGGCCCAGGCAGAGCGGGGCAGGGGGAGGTGAGCATGGATGTGGATAACGATGTGCTCCCTCCCGCAACTACAAAAAGTGACGATGCAATTGACGATGAAGATATGGAGGAAGGTGGTGGTGAAGCCAAAGAAAAAGAAGACGAACAAGAGGAAGAAGACACCGAAGTTCCTGCCGCTCTCGGAAGGGAGATCGAGGAGTTGGCCAAAAAAATAGGAGACGTGGATGTGTCTGACTGCAATGATGACCTCGAGGCTGCTGCCAGGAGGGTGCAGTCAGCCAAGGCGTATGTGGAAGTGGGAAAACAAGTAAAGCAGCTAGAATCGGTGATTAAGAACTTTAGGGAGAGCCTAGGGGTAAAGGAGGAGGTGACGAAGAGGGATAGAACTGACGTAAACTCTCTTCTGGATAGCGCAAGAAGTATAAGGGAAATTGTTGAGAAGGTTCCACAGTTCGAATATGAAGAGTTCAAGGATGGTGGCAGGGTGATCTGTGTGGTGGACGGTGTCTCCTTCGGGTACTCTAGGCTCCTGGCTGCCGACTTCACCGTAGGATACATGGACAAGAAGTTCTCAAATCTGAAAACCAACCTGAAACAGCATCTGAAAAGAAAAAGTCACAAAGAAAAGGCGGCAGAAGCTGAGAAGAAAGAGGCGATGGTGATAAAGGAGGATGGCAGGAACCTGATGGTGGGGGTGAGGTTGGGGAGACTGGTCTATTACCTGGTAAAGGGAGGCAGACCCGACACCGACTTCCCCTGCTCGTCCAGATCAGCGCAGCGCCGCCAACGGGACCGACATGGGTGAGCTTAACCACAGCTTCCACTTAGTGCCCAAATTCATCCCGAGCCTGGCGGCGGCGGTGATGGGGAAGTGCCAGGAGGTGCTGGCCAACCCCATGCTGGCCACCGGCTGCAGGCCCCCCCGTCAACATCATGGCGGACAAGGCGACTCACCAGAGGGAGACCAGGCAGCTGGTGGGCATCATCACCACCGTTCCCGGCGCCAAGGAGCTCCTCATCCCCGTCTTTCTCGGCGCCCCGAAGTGTCCCAAGGGGTACGGGGAGTATCTGAAGGATAACATTGTGGCCGTGGTGGGCGGCTACGTGACGAAGGAGCAGGTGGTGGGCTTCACCGGGGACGGCGTGTACACGAGGTGCAAGGTGACGGAGGAGCTCTCCCGTCACTACGGCACGCGCATCTCCAACACGTGGGACCAAATGCACCTGGCCGCCACCGTGGACACAGCCATGAGGAACCCCAAGAAGCCCCACGCCAGGAAGTTCGCCTGGGTGAACGATTTAACGGTGGTGGTGGGGAAGGGGGCGAAGCAGGTGGCCTGGGGAAAGGGCTGGAACCAGTTCTTTGACGTGTGCATGGAGCTGGAGAAGGGCGAAGAGTACGAGTTCAAGATGTACAGGCCCGCCTCCTTCTCCGAGACGAAGTTCGCCAACTCGGCGGCCTTGGTCTACAGCAAGTTCAGGTCCGTCTTCCCCGCCCTGGTGACCACCCTGGAGAGGGTGAAAGAGGATCATCGCACCGGCAACTCCACTGAGAGGGAGAAGGCGGACGAGGTGCAGGGCTCCATCATGAACTACCTGTTCGTCCTCAGCCTCTCTGCCATTGTCGATGTGTGCACTAGGTACGGGGTTATCTCCAACATCTTCCAGATCGTCGACATTTTTCGTCGCCGTTTATGGCACCACGTGTGCGATACTTCGACTTTCACGCCCACGTGTCCGCCGTCCCGGTTCCCGCGACCACGCGCGATGTCGCGCTCGAGGGCCGGGACGGTGCCGCGACACTTGGCAGTCGACCACCAGACTCTGCCGATTACGCGGCTGACGCAGCCGCCGATGACCACGGAGTGTGCGGCGAGACGCTCGACGCCGCCACTCATCGATTACGCGACTGACGCAGTCGCCGACGTACCCGGAGTGCACGGCCACCCGTTCGACGCCGCCACTCAACGTTTTCTACTCGTCATCTTTCTCATCTTTATCGCAATAGAATCAACTACTCTTCAACAAGTCTTTCAACTCTATCGCCGCCGATGGTCCTCTGGAATTCTACGAACAATACTCACTAACAATATCTATTAACCGTTCTTCACAAATGATCTCCTCCGATCGTCGACCCCACGAGCGCCACGACAAGTTCATGAATGAGATGGACAAGATGAAGGACATGGTGGACACGGTGAAGCTGGAGAACTGTCCCTGCACCACGTCCATGGAAGGGAAGCTCTGCTACTGGCCCAGCCTCCACACCGACACCAGGGAGGTCCTGGAGAAGGGGAGCTACAGAGGGGTGGTACTGGGGCAGCTCACCACGGACTCCACCAAGACCAGAGCGGGCGCCGGGATGTCAAGGGAGTGGCTGGAGGAGGGCAGGAAGTCTACGGCGGAGAAGGTGTACAAGAGGGCCGGCGAGGTGGTCACCTTCCTGTTCGAGGGACTGGGTGAGAAGGTGTACAGCGGTGCCGACATGGTCATGATCAACCACACCAGGAAGCTTCTCAGTATCTCCTCCGACATGGTCAAGATCAAGACCGACGGCGCCGTGAACGTCTCCACCCTCACCTGGAGGAGCTTCAAAAACGCCGCCTCCTTCTTTGAGCCGTCGGTGTTCGCCAGGGTGCCTGAGGAGGAGATGAGGGTGCAGTACCGGGAGTATTGCAGGCGGCTGGAGCAGCTCGGCAAGGTAGAGGGCGCCATGGAGCTCACCAGCAAGGAGATCATCTCCAAGCTGCTGAACCCTAAGGAGGAGCTGTGTAAGGAAATCGAGGGGGTACTGTCCGTGCTGGCCAGGGCCTGCCTGTCGCAGGGGGTGGAGGCGATAGTGGAGTCCTGGGTCTCCGTCCTGGAGCACCACAGCAGCAGCGTGCGGGGCATCACGGACCAGGTGCGCCTGGAGAATGAGCTGAGGGTGGCGATCAATGGCCCCGAGGTGCAGCACAGCGAGGGGGTCATCAGAGGCCCTGAGGGTGGGGGAGCACGGCCACTTCATCCGGCGCAGTGAAAACGTGAGGGACTGGACTGTGTCCAAGGCCGTGGACAACCTGACCTCCAAGGCAGCCAGAGTGCCCTTCATGGTGTAGGAGGGATACAGGGATCAGGGGTGGGTAGGAGGGGGTTGAGGGTGTGTGTGAGGTTGCATTATGTTTTACATTGAATAAATATGATAAAAAAGGCGTTTGTCATGGTGATTTGGGCGCAGTATTCTGTCTTGAATAAAAGCACATAATTTTACCAACTCTCTTGGTGGAATTGTCGAAAAAGTGAGCATTAGAAATGCAATAAAATTTTGCGTACTAAGAAACAATCGGCGGGCCGCAACGGCGGCCAATTATAGGCTGGCGGGCCCCCAACCATTTTTGTGGACCAGGCTGGATCGTCTCCTCCACTTTGGCCCCCACTGCCGCTCGCTACGCCTGCGCACCCGCCCAAGGCTGCACCAGCTCAGGAAGCTGACGGGACGCAGTTGGGGCATCGGCGAAAAACAGTTGCGTATCGTGGCGAGCGGATACGTCCGTGGCGCGTTGGAGCACGCGGCGACGGCGTGGCTGCCCGCGGCGGCGCCGTCGCACGCCGGGATCCTCGAACGGGAGATGCGCGCAGCCGCGCGTACGATCACGTGCTGCCCCCTGTCGACGTCAGCCCACGCCGTTCTTGCGGAGGCGGGGCTGGAACCGATGTCGGCGCGGCGCGCCTCCTGGCCAAGACCCACGCCCTGCCGGAGGATGATCCCCTCCAGACGGTGGCCGAAGCGTCACCACCGGTCCGCCTAAAAAGCACCGTGGGCTGGAGGACGGTGGGCCGCGAGGCCTGGAGTGCGGCGGGGGTCGAGGGCCCTGTTGAGCGGGCCCTGACCCACCGCCCCCCGCCGTGGACTCGCGCCGAGGGCGTTACATTTGACCTCAGCGTCGGCGTGCTGCGTCCGGGAGCGTCCCCGGCAGAGAAGAGGAGAGTGGCGAACCAGCGCCTCTCGGCCCTTTCCTAGTGCGCCACATGGATCTGGACTGACGGGTCAGCGGACGGGGCGTTTTGAACGGCGGTGCTGGAGCGCTGGTGGTGCGGCCGGAGGGAGATGAGTCGGAGGTGCGAGTCCCTGCCGGCTCCTTATGCTCTAGTTTCAGGGCCGAGATGTTCGCCCTCGTCGCGGCCCTCGAGTTGCTTTCTGAACATCTCGACGAGGACCCAGGAGACCCGGTGGTGATATGCACCAGCAGCCGGTCGGCGTTGGCGACCCTGAGCATGGGGCCGCCCGCCCAGTCCTCGCCCCTGGCGGCCGCCATCTGGCACGCCTTGCCAGATGTCGCGGCGCGGGGGCGGCGGGTGCACCTGCAGTGGGTTCCTTGCCACTGCGAACTGGCGGGCAACGAGAGGGCCGATGCCCTGGCCAAGGAGGCTGCTCTGCTGCCCCAGGGAGAGGTGCCGGTGGACGTCCGGACGGTCCACCGTGCGGCCGCGAGAACGGCGAGGTCGCGCGCTGTGAGGGATTGGCTCCAGGGCTGGTACCGCGCCCTGATGGGCTCGCGCGTGCCGCCGCCGGTGACCGGCCTGAGCCGCACCGAGGCTGCCGACGTGCACCAGCTCCGGGCAGGCCACTGGTCTGGCTCGGCCCAGTATTTGCACCGGATTGGCCGGAGCCCCCAGCCCCCCCCCCCCCCCCCCCCCAGCCGCTGCCGCCAGTGCAGCTCGTTGAACTGCCAGGCGGGCTGGTGTCGCGTCTGTCGGGAGGAGGCGGACACTCCCGAGCACATCCTGCGGAGGTGCCCCGCGCTGATGAGGACCCGGCTTCGTCTCCTGGGCACCATATCACCCGATCTGGACCAACTGCGGAGCGACAGCGTGGTGGCGGCCCTGGCGGCCGCTGTCAGGGCCCTCCAGAGCCGTTTGGCTACGTTCGGCCCCTGAGCTGACGGAGGGAAAAAACAACAACAGCTGGCCGCCTTCACTGGCGCGCGTGTGGCAGGAGCACACCTACATTTCCTTCGCGCTCGCTCGTTCATCGCCAACTACGACGCCTTACTGGTATGTACTATATTGAGCGATGACTGCCACCGGTTATCGTGATTTACTATCCGAGGCTACTCTACTCCTCACTGGTAGACTTGGTTGCCGGAGGCGAGGCTGCGGAGAGCGGCGCACTGGCTGGCCAGTTGTAATACGGCGCAGGATCCGGGAGCAGTAGCGGCTCCAGCGAATACGAGCTGGAACGAGCTGGGGCTGAAGCCCAGCTGCTGCCAGCTGGGCCGGCGGCGGCTGGCTGCGCTCGCCGCTCGGTGCCTGTTTCGCAGGTTCCGCCGCCTGCAGGCGAGCGCGACTGGGCTGGACGTGCGGCCGGCACGCTGCGCCCGTGCTCGGGCGGCGTAGCATTGTTCTCTATACTGTTTAGAATAAAGACAAACATAAAAATAGATGGCATTGCAGATATTGCTTTCTGTTTCTAGCATGCGGTTGGAGAACGGATATATGCTGGAGTCGGAGTCGGAGTCGGAGTCGATTTTTCTCAGGCCGGAGTTTGAGTCAGAGTTGCTAAAATTATATCGACTCCGCAGCCCTGGTCAAAACAACACGTACCGTATTTGCTCATTGAGAGCCGCGCTCGACCTGCACTAGTCTGCTGTTTTCTACGTAGAACTGTGGCTACTCGGTGTGCTGTTTTTGCAGCTCGTGAATTTAACTATGCCGCCGCGATGCACTGGGCCGACCAGTACTGACCGGAGTGGTGCGGGTCCACGCCGTCCACCTCTGCTCCGTACACCAGTGAGTGTCTGCCCAGCCGCGAGCGCAGCACGCAGCAGAACTCCTCGCTCTCGATGACTGGGGTCCGCGGGTCGGGCGCCGCGCCGCCCGGCCTCTCTGGCGACACAGAGAGAACACACTCCGTCAGCCGTCAGTCGTCAGTCGTCAGCCGTCAGTCGTCAGTCGTCAGTCGTCAGTCGTCAGTCGTCAGCCGTTAGTCGTCAGCCGCCAGCCGCCAGCCGCCAGCCGCCAGCCGCCAGCCGCCAGCCGTCAGCCGTCAGCCGTCAGCCGTCAGCCGTCAGCCGTCAGCCGTCAGCCGTCAGCCGTCAGCCGTCAGCCGTCAGCCGTCAGCCGTCAGCCGTCAGCCGTCAGCCACCAGCCGTCAGCCACCAAACAGTTCTCCGTCAGCGACCCACCAAACAGTTATCTGTCAGCGTCCCACCAAACAGTTCTCCCACCAAACAGTTATCCGTCAACGACCCACCAAACAGTTATCCGTCAACGACCCACCAAACAGTTATCCGTCAGCGTCCCACCAAACAGTTCTCCGTCAGCGTCCCACCAAACAGTTCTCCCACCAAACAGTTCTCCGTCAGCGACCCACCAAACAGTTCTCCGTCAGCGACCCACCAAACAGTTATCCGTCAACGACCCACCAAACAGTTCTTCGTCAGCGACCCACCAAAAAGTTCTCCGTCAGCGTCCCACCAAACAGTTATCCGTCAGCGTCCCACCAAACAGTTCTCCGTCAGCGACCCACCAAACAGTTCTCCGTCAACGACCCACCAAACAGTTCTCCGTCAGCGACCCACCAAAAAGTTATCCGTCAGCGTCCCACCAAACAGTTCTCCCACCAAACAGTTCTCCGTCAGCGACCCACTAAACAGTTCTGCCACCAAGTGTGTGGATTTGTGAACCAACACGAATAACACAAACAACAGCAAATCTGCGAGACTTAATACTAGTGTCCGACCAACAAAACATAGCCGAGTATGGACTCTTGTCACCCTTTTCTCACATAGATCACATCCCAACTTATGCAAGCCTTAAATATACAACATACAATAAGCCATCTATAAAGAGAATATGGAATTACCGTAAAATAAATATTGATGCATTTATACACATATTTGAGCACAAAGATTGGGACGAGATATTGAATATGGAAATAGATGACGCGGTAAAATCACTTACGGAATTTATATTAGACGCAGCATCACATTGTATACCTATAATAAATATATGTGTAAGGGGCAAAGATAAGCCTTGGGTTAAAAAGCTGCTCAAAACTGAAATAAGAAAGCGAAATAAGCTTTTCCAGATTGCTAAGGCCTCAAATGAGGAAAGAGACTGGGACCACTGGAAAGTGCAAAGAAATTTGGTGACAGACATGAACCGTAAACTAAAAAGTAAATATATCAATCATCAGGTAAAAAAACTTATTGAAAACAAACAAAATCCCCGGAAATATCATCAGATCCTTAAAGGAATCATAGGACGAGAACGTACTTCATTTCTTCCTCCATTGATTGATGCTAGTGACGAAATATATGAAGATAATGTAGATAAAGCAAATCTACTTAACGATTACTTTGCAGGTCAATCAAAAGACATACTACCAGAGCAAGAAGCTCCTTTTTGTGTACCTGATAGAGATACCTGTCATACAAGATATTACAATCACAGAGGATGAGGTATTCACACAGCTCAAAGCGCTAAACGTGAACAAATCTTGTGGGCCTGATGGTATCCCAAACAAAATGCTAAAAATGATTGTCATTTTCCTAAAAGAACCACTTACAAAATTATTCAATAAGTCACTAGCTGAGGGGAAATATCCGTCAGCTTGGAAATATGCCAATATAATAGCAATATACAAAAATAAAGGCTCTGCATCAGATGTTAAGTCCTATAGACCAATTAGCCTCTTGTCCAGTGTTTCAAAAATCTTTGAAAAAGTTGTATTTAATAGAATATATGAACATCTTGTTTCCGATAGCCTCATAACAGATCGACAGAGTGGTTATCGGCACCACCATGGAACTCATACACAGCTTATTGATTTAATCCACTCGTTGCATTTGTCTCTCGACCAAAACATGGATTTTTCTATAGTATATCTGGATATTTCTCGGTATTTTGACAAGATTTGGCATAAAAGACTTTTGGCGAAGTGCGAACAACAATGTGGTTTAAAAGGGACCTTATTGCGTTGGTTAGAATCATATTTGTACAACAGAACACACAGCGTAGTCATCAATAATTACATTTAAAAAATACAAACTATTAATGTGGGATGCCCTCAGGGCTCAGTATTAGGTCCCCTGTTGGCATTAATTTACTTGAATGACTTAGATGGATCAACCGAAAATGAACTATTTGTCTTTGCTGGCGACACAATTTTATTTAAGCCCCATGTCCATAACTCTGCAGAAGCAGAGATGTCTCTTCAAAGAGACCTGGACAAAATAAAACAATTTGGGGACAAATGGGCGATTACCTTCAACTCACCAAAAACCACACAGTAAACCTTTACAAATAAACATATCGAAAATCCACCATCACTTAAAGGGAATAGGTCACCTTGAAAGTTGTCTTGAAGTTCAACCATTATGTGCATCTTGAGCTCAAAACTATGAATATGACTTTGGTTTGGACAACTGATGGATATATGTGGAGAAAGAAGTAAGTTTCTCTTTCTATTTCACGAGAAATCGTACGATAGCAGCTGACGTTCTGGCTCCGCCCCGCTCCGCCTGACGCCAAGTTCAGTCTCTGACAAGGGGCCGCCGCGCCGCCCGGGCGGCTGAGCGGATATTAACGAGGCGTCGTGACCAGAGACTACGTGCCAGAGAGTGTACCTGCCTCCGGCGGCGCGGCGGCGAGCGTTCGTTCCCCGATCGTGGCCCGGAACAGCGGGATTGAAATCGGGCCCACTAGTCCTGTGTCGAAATTACTTAACGTAGAGAGGTAATTCTTTCACCACAAACCATTTTTAGATCTGCTCTACAAATCTGCTATCTCAGTCCAAAACTCCATGTTAAAGGTGAACTATTCCCTTTAAGTTTGGAAGTGAAACCATCCCCATAGTAACAACTCACAAACACCTTGGTGTGAATATATCCAGTGACCTCAGGTTCCATTTCCACATAAAAGAAATTGTTAAAAAGGGGCAAATGCGGCACTTTACCCAATACAGGCACACTTTACCCAACACAGGCACACTTTACCCAATGCAGGCACACTTTACCCAATGCAGGCACACTTTACACAATACAGGCACACTTTACCCAATACAGGCACACTTTACCCAATAGCAGGCACATTTTACCCAATACAGGCACACTTTACCCAATACAGGCACACTTTACCCAATAGCAGGCACACTTTACCCAATACAGGCACACTTTACCCAATAGCAGCGCACATTCAGACAAACCTTACAACAAATTTATGTGACGTATATAAGACCATTATTTGATTACAGTGATGCAGTATATCACGGGCATCTGACTGTCACTGATTCTTTAAGCCTAGGAAAGATTCAAAATCGGGCAGCCAGACTTATAACTGGAGCTTTCCGCAGGACCTCCACAGACGCTTTGCTGGAGGAATTAGGCTGGACAACATTGCATACTAGAAGAGAAATCAGTAGCTTAAATATGTTCTATAAAATCAAACAAATTGCTCATCAATATCTTCTAGATGTGATTTCAGCCACACGGCACGAAATTACAGCCCGCAATCTTAGGAACTCGAGTAACACAACTTTACCATCAAACCGTTTGTCCTCCTTTCAAAATGCATTTTTTCCGGCTACCATCCGACGGTGGAACAGGCTTCCAGAAGATGTCAAAACACTAGAATATAATCGTTCCTTCAAACAAGCAGTTGCTAAGATGTATGATTTGACTAAACCGTCATTATACTACAGCTTAGGATACAAAAAAAATAACATTCTACATACTCGACTAAGACTTGGCATGTCTAGCTTGAATGCTCACTTGTTCAGGATAAATTCTCCTCAAGTTGACTCACCGCATTGCAACTGTGAACCAATTGCTGAAACAGTCAAACACTATATATTTTTCTGCCCTCAGTATATTTTGTCAAGAGAAGAGCTAGAGAAAACGCTTCTAAATTGGATGGTAGATTACAATAAATTAAGTATTAGCGACAAACTAGCTGTAGTCTTGTACGGTCATACTTTGCATGAGGCTGCTGGTTTGGCTGTGGCTGCATCTGTGCAGAAGTATATACGAACTTCAAAACGTTTTGACAGCTAAATGCCACGGTTTGATGATGCATTTGACGTAAGTGACGTTTGATAAATCAATTGGTGGTTATTGTACGGCCGTGGTTAAATGTGTATAACCAGGTCAGAGGGAGGAACGGAGGGGGGGGGGGTGGTAGTAGTGTATGTGCGTTGTGTGTGTATAATATATATGTATGTGTATGAGTGGGAAATGGTGCCAAGATACAAGCACTTACGTGCTTTTGCACATTCCCACCATATCTCCGTTTGTATTGTTTTGTTTTTGTTTTGCTTTCAATACACCATGATGATGATGATGATGACCTTCTCTCGTGTGTCTGTGACTGACTGGACAGCACACCACTGAGCACCGGAGCTTCCTTCCTCCAGCCACACACTGAGCACCGGAGCTTCCTTCCTTCAGCCACACACTGAGCACCGGAGCTTCCTTCCTTCAGCCACACACTGAGCACCGGAGCTTCCTTCCTCCAGCCAAACACTGAGCACCGGAGCTTCCTTCCTCCAGCCACACACTGAGCACCGGAGCTTCCTTCCTTCAGCCACACACTGAGCACCGGAGCTTCCTTCCTCCAGCCGGTGTCACATGCCAGCGGAACCGCAGCAGCTGCGGGGCCTGAGCACCACAAACCAGCACAGTGAGCGTGACCGGATGGCCGGTGCGGTTACACACACGCGTTCGCACGAGCGCGCACATCTATGAAGTTCCACAGGACGCCACAGTGGCCTTCATAACTTATGAGCCGCGACTTCACCGGGCCCGGGCGCAACAAATCAGAGACAGGCGTTCCAACCACTCAGATATCACGCTGCGCCTGACCTACTAGAGCAGTGGTTCCCAACCTTTTTCGGTCGATTCCCCACTTATCACGAGCTGATGCAACCCCCTAGTTATATTTTTTCTCATTTTTTATAAATTTAGTCCGAATGTTTTGTATGATGGATTTCCGAGATCAGGACCCGCGCTAAGCAGAGCTTGTTGTGCAGGCCCTGACCTCACCACCCGATCACGCAATTCCTGTTGGCCGGAGCTTCCTTCCTTATATATTTTTGCATTTGCTTAAAATGCATTCTGAACATACACAATTTGCAGGGTAACCACGTACTCCAGTATATTTTGAATGACATATCGGTTACAAGCACCGCACATAGTCACATAGCCCTTGTGCTGTCAATGCGAGAGCTGTGTCTGCTTCTTCACCGTCAGTCTTTCGATTCTCGAATCAGTTTTTGACACCGCACACCAGAGGTCAGCTTCGACGTCTTTGAGTTTGTTTATATTTTTAGTTGTCACAAGTCCTGAGAACGCCTGCTCGCAAAGAAATGCTGAGGAAAATGGAATGGGTCGTCGCAGTGCATCTTCTTAGATTTTCGGGTACATGAGAACCCGAAAATCTAATCGCCCAAAATCTTCCTCATCGAGCACCCGGAATTCATCCTTGGCCTTGGAGCTGCATGTCATTTAACTCCTGTAGATCGGCTGATACCTCATCCAGATGAGAGCACTTGAATCTCGAGTAAGCGCCATAGAGATGTCTGTATCGACCTCGGGGAAATACGTGACGATTTCCTCCTTGAGAGCTAGGCACCAAGTGTTCTGAGATTTGTTCTTTCAACTCGTCGCCAATGGGGCCGGCGGTGTCGCGCACGCCACTCAAGCGTGACAAGTTTCGAGTACTTTCGCTCAGTGCTATGTTTTGCAACCGCTCCAGCTTCATCAGTCTCCAAAGTTGAATATCGCACTTAATCTGGGAAGTCTGGCATTCCCCCACCACCCCACACGGTCCACTTATTCCCCCCACGTGGGGAATTCCACCCAGGTTGGGAACCCCTGTACTAGAGGGGCAGGCCTGACCTACTAAGCCATTGAATACGCAAAACACGATAGACATAGAAAGGTTGGAAGCACTAGCACATCATACACTTGTATAATATGCAAAATATGCAGAATATGCAGGATACACCCACTGGCGATCCAGGGGGGCGAGGCATCAGGGGAAAAAGCCCCCCACAGGGATATTTTTGGGGGGGAGGGGGCATTCAATACAAGTATACCCTCCCCCCCCCCCCATCCAGTCAAAAACCGGAAAATTTCGCGCCGTTTCGCGGCATGACACAACTTTCGCAATTCCTTAATACAAATTTGGAAAATGGGAAAATTAATTCCATTAACCCTATTAGTGGCAGGCTCCTGGCTACCCCTATTAGTGGCAGGGGGCGGATTTCCCCCCCCCCCCCCCCGGAGATCGTGAGATCTACCAGTCTGATTTTCACAAATCAAACGGCGTTTGATTCCCTCAACACGATCTACATTTTTTTTTTTAATCGAACTGTGTGATAGGAGTGCAACAGGGGGGCAAACACTACCAATATTAGAGGTATTTGTGATCGAACACAGCTGTCATGTTTATCAACCGATTTTAACGCAACTAATAGGGATCGATAGAGATTGAATTGGGGATTGATATATGATGGTGGCTTTTGAAAATTCAAAAATCATAGGCGTTTTCAGGTCACTAAATTTGGGGGTAAAATAAATGCCTTATAAAACCGCCTTTTTTCTCGATAAATGAAATAGTGCGCTATTTTGACATCGGACACAACAGTTATAAAGCATATTTGCATCCATAGGCAGGGGCGGATACAGGGGGGGGGGCGGCGGG